>JAPKLW010003233.1:26307-47162 GCA_026898455.1 Plectranthus barbatus
AAGGCTTATATTACAAGTTTTACTCTTCACTCTTTCTCTCTCAAAATTTTACTCCAAGTTTCCCGGCAAATTCCGGCAACCAACTCCGGCAAATTCCGGCGAAGCTCCGACGAGGTTCCAACGGAGAGTTTTCAAGGTAAAACTATACCTTTTTAAAATCCTCTCTTCGTTTCTTTTCCATTTCCGACCTTAGAATCTCTTTCCTTTGTGTTTTGAAGTAAGAAATCGAGATATCAAGGGTTGATCAAGCTATCCAAACTCTACGAGAGGTATAGATCGAACCTCTCTCTAGCCATTTCTTAAGTTTAAGCATGTTTGTAAATTTTGCCCTAGTTGATAAATGGCATGATCTAGGCTTATGTTGAGTTTATAAGTACGTATGCATGTATAACATGTTATATTATGAGCCTAGAAGTGATATATCGACCTAGGAATCCAGTTGTTGCTGATTTGGAACATTTTTGGTATATTTGCTCTACTTGGAAATATTGGGATTTTATTTTGATTCCAACATGTTTTGATGTTTAAATTTATGTATAAACTCGTTATATATGTTTAGGAACCATTTGGTGTTGTTAGAAATCGATCGGATGAGCTCGGATAACCGTTTGAGCCAAAACACGAAAAATCCGCCGAAGGCATTTAGCCTCTATTTTGGTCGACAGCGTGCGTGTCGATCAACACAGAGCATGTTGATCGACACACACCCTGTCGATTGACATAATCGTCGATTCAAAAATCTTGGTGTCGGTCATTCATATCGATTGACACGAGCCCAGTGTCGGTTGACATCCCGTACGTCTATCGACACGAATGTAAATTTCGACATGACTTCCATGTCGATTGACACGCTCGGTGTTGATCGACACACACGTTCTCGGTCGGTATTTCTTCATGTCGATGGACACAAACACCCATCCGTCGACATGTGCCTCGGTCGACACACATACATATCGACATGTCTGTGTCGATCGACACAGACATAAAACCTAAAATTTCCAAATTTCATTCTTCGATCAATTTGACTTATCATTCATATCTTTTGATATCCTTCGGATCAATCGATTAATACAATATTCTAAATTCTTCCTTCGACTAATTGAATTCCAATTTCATTTGATATTTCTTGCATCAATCGACAAGGAGATGTTATCTTCCATAACTTCTCCGAGAATCTTTTCAATTCAAATCAACTTAATTTGCTTGACTGAACTCTTGTAACTCGAACTTCCTTTGAAGCTTATTGTTAAACCAAACTTGTTAAACCTTAACCTTTGAAATCTTAATTTGATCTTTATCTAAGATCAATAATATCCTCGATTACTTTCGTTGAAACAACTTGAAACCTATTGATGAGTTCTAAAACTCTAAATCAATTACACATCGATTCGTAATTGATTACGCAATTTTTTCCAATCACAATTGTGAAGAGATATTTAGTCATTTGATGACGTCTTACATTTTTTCGAGAAATGGAACTTGTTAAACTTCGAACATCAAAATTCGACTTACCTTCAATGTCAATCGACATCTCTTTTATCAATCATAGTAGAGAGCTATTCTTTCCTTATCGCTCTCTTTAAAACCTTTGCGATTCAAATCAACTTCGATTGTTCGATCTGATTAGTGATGACCTAATCTTCACTTGAAATAACTTGATGAGTTCTTATACTCTCAAGCAATGTGCTATGTTTCATAATTGATAATGACATCCTTTCAATCACAATCTTCAAAGTGACGTTCCATCATTTGACAAAGTCTCGTATTTTTTCAAATTAAGTTGAACCATGAACTTTCATTGTGAGTTCACGCTCGGTATCAAATTACGAGCTATTGAATGAACGTTTGACTACCTTGTCTGTCAAACTAGTACGTCAAATGATTTCTTCATATCATTATCCAATGGCTCAAGGGTTGAAAAATCCATGATTAATGAAGAGTCTAGAATCCTAAATGTTTGAGTGACAGATGTCTCGATCCATTATCCTCTAAGGATTTATTTATTCCTTATACTGTAGGAAAGTGCAAGGAGAAGATCAATTACTAGATCAACAAATCGCATAACCGCACCTACTCAAGGTGGGCTTTCTTTTACCCCTATATAGTGGGCCAAATTAAAAATATAAAAATGATGTTTTCTTTTCAAAGCATATCAAACATGAAATTAAATGTTTTGTTTTAAACTATTACCTACTATTTTGTGTTTGCTATCTGTCCTCTCTGTGGGGGAACCCCACTTAGAGAAAAACATCAAACGTATTCAACGTGGATGTTGACTCTACATTTTGCGAGTCTTATCGATCGTACCCAAGTAGTGAAAGAGATACCATTGGTTAGTGCACTATGATGCTGACATGTTAGGGGTCATGCCCTACTCGGACTAGCATTGTGACTGTGGTAGGTGGCCACCTCCCAGTCACATAGTTAATTGCAGATAATTCAACTAAGTAAAAAGGAGCATGCTCATTCATAAAATATTTTGGTGTAATGAGAGGATTTCAAATTTAAAACCCCATGTGCGACCCGATTAAAAGGCATGACAAACTTATATATATATGTAAGTTTTCAGGCACGTGTTCACTAAGTACAATTTGTATTTAGCCCCTTGCATTATTTCTAAAATGCACAGGTTAAAAGAAGCTTTTGGAGCAAAGTACGAGGCAACAGTCGAGGTGGAGCTGAAGACTCTTTTGTAATAGTTAGATGTTGAAGTATGTATCTTCATATACATACTTCGTTGATAACTTTCCGCTGCTGAAACTCTTTATCTTTTGTTAGCCTTTTGATGACATATTAAACTTGAATACTCTGATATTTGGTTTACTCAAGAAGCCAAGATCCCTTCTTGAGGAGGCACCCTTTATTATCTTTTGCTTAACTTGGGATAAGTGTGATGATTTCTATATTATTCGCTCGAACTCTTCTTATTCATTGATATCCCAAGTACAAGTCTCGTACCCGATGTGCCTCATTTCTTGATTTATGTCATATTATTAAATCGGGGCGTGACAAAGTGGTATCAGAGCGAGGTTGTTCTATTTCTTTCGCTCTGAACCGAGGACCTCATTGCTTCGAGGCCTCCATCTACTAAATAAGTTGAAAACATACCAGCTCCTGCTCCTGCACTCGTACTCGACACCGCATCAAGAGAAAATTTTTTGCGTAATCATTGTATTTTAAATGAAGGCGTATACCTTCCCCTTTTGAATTAAGAAAATTTTATACACATATTGTTGCAATTCTTTCAAATTTTTTTAAAGAATTTCGATGCATAAATCGTTGCATCTCTTATTTAAATATCATGAAGGTTGATGCATATATAGTTGCATCTTGGTTATGAAATTATAATGCATACATTATTTCAAATTATTAAAATGCATATATAGTTGCATTCCAATTATAAAAATTCCGATGCATATATAGATGCATTCCGATATTAAAATCTTGATGCGTAAATAGTTGCATTCCAAATATAAAATCTCAATGCATATATAGTTGCATTCAAATTAAAATTTTATGCATAAATAGTTGCATCACAAGTTTTCAATGCATAAATTGTTGCATTTCACAAAAGTTTTATGCATTTTAGATATTTACCATTACCAAGGCCTTTATAGAGAACTTAGATGCTTTTAGGAAGCATATTTTAGTATATACGTCTTCCGAGACCTAGAATAAGCATGTATTAAGATAGGATTCTTATGCGCCGCAGCCGAACATAGAAGTATTACCTTTATAATCACGTTATTTTCGCTACTCTAACCTTTAAATTTGCGCAACCTATTATTTCTGCCTAACCTATTAACTCTTTTGACTTTACCTAATTGCAGATGGTCAAGTCCTTCTTTGCTCGTCGCAAACCTCTGCCACGCAATGCCTCAGGAGGACGTCGTGTCAGCTACTTCCGAAACTACAAGATATGCCAAAATTGAAGTCGTCAATGGTTGAATTTAAGCTGTTAATCTAACTTAATTTTATATTTATTTATAAAATTTTAAGTCTCAAATGTCAAAACAAAAACCGCAAATGGCCAACATACAAAATACAAATCGTTGTTTTCGCAAACGCTGTATTTTATTTTTTTAATTTTATTTAATTATATATTTTTTATTTATAAAATTTTATGTCGCAATCACATGTATATATATTTATTTAGTTGAAAAATCAGTGGCAAACGGCAAAACTCAAATTGCAAAACCTTTTTCTTTTAATTTTATAATCTATTTTTACAAATTAATAGTGAAAAGTAGAAATATTTGGTGCAATTAGTTAAATGTGTTTTTAACAATTATTTTCAGTAATAATTGTAAACCTCATAAACCGTCAATTAATAGTTGATAAAATTTAGTGGCCAAGTTTAAAATAAAATGTTTGACACATGAAAGTCAAAGTAAAAAGGTTAAAATAATTTGACACAGCGAAAATGATTTTTCGAGGGTTCATAAAATACAAATCCCCGAGAGCCACACGGCAAAACAGTTTTCACTATTCAAAACAAAGTTTTTACAAGTGAAGAACAAAATACTAATCAAGATAGAAATTCTTCTAAGTTCACTCCTTAGAATAATTTCTACGAAAGCTATCTTACACTAAAATACACGATACAACCTAACTGCTCCTCCACTGTAAGATTCACTCTCCGGAGATGGATTCCACAACTCGATTGTAGACCTCGTGTACTTGATGTATGAGAGAAGAACGACTCGGCCTAGAGAACTCACATGTGTATAATCATCTAACACCTTCTCTAGTCTTCTTCGTCTTCTATTTATTGAACTTGGAGCACTCGTACACGTCTTCCACTACTTTGAAATGGAACGTGTCCTCTTCCACTTATTTTACCTGGTCATGCCACAAAACACAACATCCACAAACTCACGTAGATGTTAAAAAGAATGTGGAGGTGCTCCCTATTATTTAGGAACAAGAATAAATGATAAAATATAATTAAATATAGTTAATAACAATTATATATACGTTCCCTAATATTTAGGACCTGCAAAAACGTAGCAAAACAGCTATATACAAGATTCCTATAAAGCAGGGGTTAATTATAACAAACAGATACGGAAGCTTAACATAGGAGTGTCAAAGTTAAACGGAATCTGTCAAAGTTAAAAACAGACTCAGATTATAAGATTAACACCAAAGTGTCAATGAGAGGTAAGTTAGACAACGTTGTGTCAAACTTACTTATTCGACACTTCACAATAATTAATTGAAATCAATTAGCTAAGTTAATTTGTATTAGTATTGGTATAAGTAATTTATGAGAACTTTCCACAATTTATTTAACATTTACTGGTCATTTTCATAGTATCATTTATTGTCTTGGTGAATTGTATCATTTATTTCCATATCTTTTTTGTGTTTATTTTGATAAGTTTTGTATAGGCGGGAATTTTTTTTTATAGGGGTCTTGCTTTTAGGATAGTCATAATATGGATGAGTACATAATAGTGATTATTTAAGGTTTTTGAATACCCTAAATGAATATTTTTATATATTTTCACAATTTTTAAAATTTGAAACCATTTTAATTATAAACTTGTTCTAACATTTGTACATATTTTTATTGTGATAGTTTATATTCGATTAAGTTAGTGAATTTTAAAATATTCAATTGAAAATTTCAAAACTTCATTTGATAATAAACATATAAAAGTTTAGCAATACATCACTTTTGCACTCAATTTAATCATAATCCTACATATTATATTATTTTTATTATCATTTGGAAAGAATCTAAATTATCTCTTTAATTTTGTAAATTATATATTACAATTGCTAAGATTTAAAAAGTTTTACAATTATAAAATTATTGAAAGATTATGATAAAACTTGCCGTTAACCTTTGAGTAATATTAAAAATTATGATACTAAAAAAATTAAATAAGAAATATGTTTAAATAATATACATATGACAACATATGATGAAAATATCAAAAAATAAAAACATAACATAAAGTTAAAACTTGTTATAAATATATTTATATGGTGGACATTACTTAAGATATACTCTAGAGATATATACATATCTTTCTAGATTTTTATAGATGATATGATTTCACTCTTATATATAGGATATGATATTGTAATTCTCTCTACACATATCAATGAATAATAATATTCTCTATTTTCTCTCCATCTTGTATTCTCTATTATTTTCTCTCTATTATTGTTTATCTGCGATATACGAAGGATTCGATTCACAACACGTTATCAGCACGAAGCTCTAATCAACTGAGATATTTTGGTGTGTATGCCCTAGGAAAAAATCGTGTCTTTCCTACAAGGTAACTCATAAATAAAGTTAAAAAAAATTATTATCGTCAAAGAAAATTTTAGAGAATTGTGTAATTTGATTTGTTTTATTAGTTCGTACGTTGATCCATCAAAATTCAAAATAATTACATACTTGATTTGTTATTTGGTTTTATGGGTAAGATAAACAAACAATTTCATACCTGTGGACTCAAATTAATGAACCCTAGTATTATATTGAAAAACTTCATTGAATTGTGATCTCAAATTAATGTTCTCCTTGTTTGAATAGTTCGTCTTTCACAATTGCCATATAAATTTGATTAGTCAATTTAAGTGCAAAAATATTAGATTCGGATATATATATATAGTTAAGAATTACAGGTGATAATTTTCCATAGAGAAGAAATTAATTTTGGTTTGTGAAAACTTGAATTAATCACCCATTTTTTTCGAAACCACTATTATCCAGTTTTCAAATTTTTTAAATTTAATTTGGATATTTCCCCTAAAATTTCAAATATCATGATTCAGTCCTGATATGATAGAAAAAACACTATCAACATTTCATGCTAGTAATCTCGTACTCTAGCAGCAGTACCGAGCTAAAAATTATGGTAAACATTTAGAACTTATATCTGCCTTACTAGTAGTAGAAAAGCACAACCAACTTCTTATGATAAACCATAATGCAAGACCTGTTGGTTCACAAGCTGTGCCTGAAGCACTCGCTATTGCCCAACAATACAATGCTACAAGAGGTAGAGGACGAGGTCGAGGATACATTCGTGGTAGAAGAGATTGGTCACAATGGGATGACCGAGATCATGGATACAACAATAGATCTCAAGGTTATGGAAGAAGAAATGACAATAAACCACACCTACAAAAGGCAAATTCATCTCAACAAGCAACTGATAAGAAAGTTTGTTATAGGTGTGAATGTGATGGTCATTGGTCTCGCACATGTCATACTCCTTTGCACTTAGTGGAAGCATATCAAAGAATGTTAAAAGAAAAGAATGACAAAAATACCCAAAATTTGCCTGAAGCAAACTTGTTTATCAATCATGATGAAGATGATGATGATGACTTATTGAAAGATGAGCTCATTCAGGATGAAAATCCAAACAAATTGAACTTTTAAATTTCTTTAAGGATCTTTAGGATTTCTTATGTTTTGCATTCCCTTTATTGTTATTTTAATTTTCATTTATGAACTTATTGAGTACTTCTTTTAATTATCAATGCACAATGAAATTATTGAGTTTTATTTACTTGAATGTTTTTTAATGCATTTATTCAACTTAATTATCATGTTGCGATGAAAATAAAATTTAATGACCCATAATTTCTAATCTTATGGCATGAGTACTTGGGTCTTATTGGACATATTACTATAAGGTGTCGGATTATCATAATGTGATATCACATACAAATAAAAATTTATCTTTCAGAAGATATATTTGGACCAACTTATCAAATATTAGGGTCATTTTAAAATTTCATGGTCATTATTCATTTAAATCCGGCTAGCTGCATATTGTGACTATCCCCCATGTAATAGTGTGGTAAATAAATAATTATTTCCCATCTGCGAATCAATTTATTACAGTCTATATTTGTATATCACCACCAAAATATGACTCTATGGGCTCTCAACGTAATATAAATTAAAATATACGTTGTACAAAAATCTCCGACTATAAATAAACCCTAGTAGCCCATATAGAGTACGTTGACTGTAAATATAAAGAAGATAATTTGTCGGCATTAGGGGGAGATATAAGCCCAAAGATAATGCCAAAAAATGTAAAAGAATAAAAAGATATTCATAGTTAAAGCCACACATGAATGAATCAAAACTTGCAATGTTTAGCAAGTAATCTGTCATATGCATTTATAAATGCATCTATATTATATAGTGGAGTGATTGAACTTATGCACCATAAACAATTAAAGACCCTAATGGACCAAATAAATGAAACTCCTCAATACTAGAAGTATGAAAGATTTCATACCAGAAGTATGAGATATATATTGGTGCATAAATTAAAATCCGCGGTTAATAAATTCAAATATATAAATAACACTCCAGTGACCCCTGAAGAGGAATATGTAACCTCTTGAAGAGGATTGTCCTGAAGACAAGAATCTCAATACAAAAGCACGTGCATCAAAATAATAATATTATTGGGATTGCGGAACAAATAAATCAAAACATTATGGGAAATGATAAAATTTAGTTAATATCATGAGTATTATATATAAAGAAGAAGATAATAAATTTTATAGTTGTCGACAACATACTTATTCCTGATAACTGCAAAATAGCGGTTAAGCAAATAATGTTTTTACACCCGTAGATGGTCGATCCCACAGGGACTGTGCTCGAAAAATCTAAAGTACTAGCTATAATTCTTAGAACATAGATATTTGAGGAAATTTGAAAAGGGGTTTTTGTTTGGAAATTAAAGATAACAAGTGCAAGAAATTAAAGGGTTTTTAAAACAGTTAAAGGAGAGCACAGGTCCTAGGGCAGATATTCTAATCATCAACATGTAAATATCAATCAACTCAGCAATGGGGAAAACATAGATTTTTGTGGATTAAATTCCTTGGTCAGGTAATTAAATCCTAGATTATTAATTAGTGACTATCTCCTCTCGGTCTCAAGAACACCAAATTAATCAATCTCGTAATCATCTAATTATTCCTATGTAGGTTTCTTCCTTTTGAGACAGAAAACAAACACAATTAATTCTCTCTTCCTGTTAATAATTTTCATCTCTCGATCCATCAATTATTAACTATAAACTTAGATCTCGATTCACCTCTTGGTCCTTTTTTTAATCTAGATTATAAAATTAAATCAGAGAATTAAACCATGCTTCAAGAGTTGATATCAATTAGACATGCATCAGAAAAGAAATCATAACCCTAGAACCTGTTTAGGGTTCTAGCCACAAATCATGACTAGAAAGTAAATAAACATGTTATTAATGAACTTACAAATGAAGAGGAACCTTCAATGTCTTGAAAAACTCCAAAGCTCAATGTAAAATCCAAGGAAAAACTCTCTATTTTTCATGCCTAAGAGTTCATATTTATAGAGGGGGGGAAAGACCTAATTTGAGTATTGGGTAAAAATAGCAAAAACTGCCAAAACAGGCCAAAAACAGCTTTTTCGGGCCTTCGTGTCGATCGACACAAATCCTGTCGGTCGACAGGATTGCAGATCACAAGTCTCCGGAGTTTTGACCTCTATTTCGGTCGACACAAATCCTGTCTCTCGACACAAATCCTGTCTCTCGACACAAAAACCTCTGTCTGCGCAGTCTCACGGTTTTTACCATAACTTTTGCTCCCAAACTTCAATTGACCCGATTCCAGTTGCGTTGGAAAGCTAATTCAAAGATCTTTCTATTTCCATGCTCCATCAGCTCGGATTCCACGCGTGGAAGAATTCATGACTGTTCCTTTGAACATCATCTGCTTTCGGTACGTGTTTCCAATGAATTTGGCCTAAAACCTGCAAAAATCACCCATCAAAGGCATAACACCCTCTAAAATAGACTCATGCACAGAAATAAGTAAGAACATAATGTAAAACACTTAAAACAATGGAGAAAAATATAGATAAGTGAGTATAAATATGAGCTTATCATTCCACAATTGCTCCAATCTGGATCCAGAGCTTAAATGCTAGAAGCATTATGATTAGCCAAAAATGTAAAAATGAGCAATTGGAATAGAGATTAACTCGCTCATGAATATTATCCCTGCAGGATATAATGATTACTATGAGGTGGTGAAATATAAAGTGAGATTAAGATCTCAAGGGTTTTTTGCAGAGACCCATACTTGATTTTAAATAAATTACTCTCCTATTTGAATGACATAATGTTCCGCCGCTACTTGATTTCTATGGCAGAAAATATAAATTTATATATGCAGTTACTAAATTACATGACCACATATTGATATGAGTCATTGTACGATAATATTTATATTAAATCTCTGATTGATCTTATAGAAAATAGATCGCAACATATATAGTGATAAGATCACTATATAAATTCCTCTTGAAGAAGGAATGTATTAACTTGAAAATTAATTCATGCCTAAAGACGGTGTATGAAATAAAAAGACTTGGATAAGATCAAGTATTATGTCGACCTGCAGATCAAGAATCTCCCGAAGGAGTTATTATTATTTCTAATATCAGTCGATGTATAATAAGAGTTCTAGAGAGATTTATTATATCTATTCAGAACACCAACGTCATTTGATCCCCATGAGTGGATAACGTCTCATTTAGACTTAAAGAAGATAACATGATATTTTTGAACCAGAAGTTCTCTATTTAAGTGTCTTTTGTACACTATTTTATCAGCCTTAAACAATATTCAAAATTATATTGCTAGCAAGACTTGGTGCTTCTCTTACTAAGAGACATTGAAATAAACACATTATTTGTTATCTTCAAGGTATACAACCAATTATGACATTGGTGGTTTAAGTGAACAAATGAATACTTATTTGATCTTGATAATTATAGATCTCGTACTACTTATTTTGTTCTCTGTTGTGGTATTAACATTTCTTATCAGTTTGAATACTTCTCTAAATCACTCATAGATGATGTTCTCTTTTGAGAATTACAAAAGGAGTATGATGTATATTCTTTTGCAAACATTGGAAGATCGTAAGATATGGTGATACCTAAAATATTCCTCATCCTCCAGTATGAGGATAATAAACTTGTGTTGCATAAATGAGTAGTGGGTACACTAGGGTTGTATTCTTTTACCCACTTCAATTCCCCAATAATGATTGTTATTCAGAATGTTTGATCTTGTGATAATCCTCAAGATTATTCATAGAGTCGCTTCCTATATATATGGATAATATAGGATTGCTTATAATTATAAGATTTTGAATATCATTGTTTCGAGGGGGAGCAATATTTTGAAAATTAAACCTTGAAGGTTTACATTATGCCCGGAAGGCTAAATAGGTGTACTCTTTTTCCCTTGCTAAGTTTTTTCCCATTGGGTTTTTCTTAGTTAAGGTTTTTAATGAGGCATCTAGTGCACACATGAATAAACGTATGTCATATACAATTTTCCTCGACTGTTTTATCCCGTAGGGTTTTCGGCGAGGTTTTTAACGAGACATGAACATAACGAAGTAATGTCCAAGGGGGAGTGTTATAAATATATTTATATGGTGGACATTACTTAAGATATACTCTAGAGATATATACATATCTTTCTAGATTTCTATAGATGATATGATTTCACTCTTATATATAGGACATGATATTGTAATTCTCTCTACACATATCAATGAATAATAATATTCTCTATTTTCTCTCCATCTTGTATTCTCTATTGTTTTCTCTCTATTATTGTTTATCTGCGATATACGAAGGATTCGAACAAAATTAATAATTTATAAGATGAAATAAATAAATAAAGAAATATGAGCATTCTATTATTTCATTAGGTTTTAAGCAATTAAAAATCAAACTAAAATAACCAAATTAATTATAAGGACAACGAATTGAATCGAACTACTAAACTAAATTTTCTTTTCGGTTTTCAATTTTGTACAAATTATTTTGGTTATAGCCGATTTTTAATAATTTTAATAACAATTAAAAATCTTAAAACCTACACATATAACATATTTATTAAAGATTAGAGTATTATTAATTTAGGACTTTAACAAATTAGTCATCCGGGGGTGTAGTAATAAAAGCACTTTATATTTAATAAAAAAATTAAGAGTTGGAGCTTTCTCCGGAATATTTGGGTGTATAATTGAGTATGTAAGTTTAAATTAATTGTGACTTGTCTCCCGGCCAGCTCACAACTACGCCAAAACTCTCACCATAGTAATTGCCGGCCAGGTGTGTATTTGGTCAATCCGAAAGTCTATTCGATGCGGGTGGTTGATGTAGAGATCAGGGAGGCTGCCGAAGTTCACCCATTTTCCAGAGCTCGGCCCGATGATCTGCAAGGAAGATGTAGGAGTCGTGTTGGGCATGAGTCATATCTCCACAGATAGTCCGTAAAAAACACAAGCATCTACTACTGGATCACCCCGTGCCTCGGCCACTACAAAGCGAATAGGACATACAAGTTAGATCGTCACGGTGGGTGCGACAAGAGAGAGGGCAAGGGTGAATTTGCATAGCAGTTTCAAACCGGCTTTAGTAGAATGACATCATCCACGGCCACGGGCGAACAACTTTGTCGTCAATTCTCACTGGCCGAGATGCTAGCCACCGGAGATTTCAACGATGCCCACGTGATTGGAAGGGGTGGATTCGGTAAGGTCTACAAAGGCATCATTGATGATGGGTTATCGGTTGTGGCCGTGAAGCGGCTAGCTTTAAATTCCAAGCAAGGTCAGCGAGAATTTGTGACGGAAATGGAAACACTAAGTAAGCTCCGGCATCGCAATCTAGTCTATCTTATTGGGTACTGCAATGAGCAGGGGGAGATGATTCTTGTTTACGAATACATGCCCAATGGAACGCTGGCCGATCACCTTCACACAAACAATCATCAAAGCTCATCTCTCACCTGGAATCAACGGCTTAGAATATGCATCGGAGCTGCTCGAGGTCTGGATTATCTTCACACGGGCAGCTCTGTCATACACCGCGATGTCAAGCCCACAAACATTCTTCTGGATGAAACATTTACAGCTAAGGTCTCAGATTTTGGGTTGGCCAAACATTTAAGCGTCGACGACTCAGCAAGCCATGTTAGCGCAAGTGTTAAGGGCTCGTTCGGATATTTTGACCCTTCTTATTTCATCTCCGGTAGACTTACCAAGGCAAGTGATACATATGCTTTTGGGGTGGTGTTGTTGGAGGTATTGAGTGGGAGACCAGCTATTGATGGAAATCTTGCTGAGAGTGAGTTGTGTTTAACCATGTGGGCTCAAGAAAAAATCCGAAATGGGAAATTTCACCAGATTGTTGCTTCACATTTAAGATCACACATCTCGGAAGATTGCCTCAAGACATATGTGGGGGTTGTTAAAAGATGCTTGGTTCTTGAACCAAAGAAACGGCTGTCAATGACTCGAGCAGTAGCCCAGCTGGAGTTGGCCCTTGAGCAGCAGGAGAGAAAAGGGTCAGCGCGTAAATCACAATTTATGCCATTCATTGCATTTTGGAATAGAGTTATACCATCTGGTAAGACCAAAAGTTTCTACACACAAAACACACACATCGTTATTTATGTTGCTAGTAGCAATATGACATTTCAAATTCATGTAATTCTGCTGGCTGTAGTGACACAGGATCAACAAAAAATGATAACAATGACGTTGATGTCAAACAGAGTTTTGATGAATCAGAGGAAGAAAAGAATTTCAGAGAGCTAACTGCCATTCGCGCAATCAAACTAGCTGAAATAAAGGACATGACCGATGATTTTGGTTCCATGTATTGGCTTGCTAATGGATTGAGTGGAGGAAGTACATTCCGTGGAGTCACGAAAAATGGATATGATGTTGTCATTAAAAGACACAATGGGAAGTTACCGAAAAAGAATTTGTTGCTCAGGTTTGGAATGATAACATCGTAAATATTTGCTCTCTTGTTACTTTACATTACATATATATGGTTTTGTAGGTTTCCTTTTTATCTAGGCTGAGGCATTATAATGTGATTGATCAAGTTGGGTATTGTGTGGATGGTGGTGTGCAATTTTCGGTGCATGATTTTGCGGCACATGGGTCTCTGCATGACATTCTTCATGGTGTGTTCCACCTACATCTACCTATACATTACTTTTTTTTTTTTTTGAATAAGTGTACATTAATATTAAACACACACACCCAGATATCCCCCTGGGAGCTCGAACCTGTGACCTCTCAGTCACAGAAAAGGTGCTTTAACCACTACACCCCGAGCGAAGGGACACCTATACATTACTTACATATGCATAGTGTTATGCACTTACATATAATTCATCTAGAGATAATAATGTTGGTATGTTATGCAAATGTAAAACAGGCCGACAAGGCCCCACAGACTTTCTCTACACGACAGCTCCGGGATTGTCATGGGTCCAGCGAATGAAAATTGCTGTTGGTGCTGCACAAGCTTTATCCTACTTTCACGACATGGAAATGATTCATCGTAACATCAAATCCAGCAATGTTTTAGTGTCTGCCGATGGAGTTGCCAAGATAGCTGATTCTCATCTGTCAGCTAAATGCCCTTGTTGTGCTCACAGAGTTGATAATTTTGATGGCCTGGATTGTGGTTATCATCCCCCGGAGTAAGTTATTTCGGGAGTCCTAGTGATGTATTGAACTGAAGTGAATGAATTTGTAGTAATTATTATATTGTGTTTTATTTTGTGGTGATAGATATGGAAGGGATGGGTATACTTAGAAAGGTGACATTTACAACTTTGGTGTAGTTCTCATCGAGCTCTTGACAGGCCGTAAATCATTCAACGTGAAATGGGTATTATCAATGCTGAGTGAAACCAATCTTCCCGTTATTGTTGATGCTAGACTCCAAGGAGACAACCCTCCAAAGGCAGCTGCAAAGGTAAAAATCTTTTTCAAAACCTGAAATTTTGTTTTAGTTATTACTATTAGTCCCAAATATGATGATGAAGATTGGTTAAAACAAACAGATGGCTGCAGTTGCTGCTATGTGTGCTCAATATAAAGCTGATGACCGCCCGAGCATGAGAATTGTTTTAAAGTCTCTCCAGATTGCTTCACAGGAAACACAAGATTATATCCTCTAACAGCAATCCTCCCCGAATTGAAATTATTTGTTACTATGGAAGCATGGGAGACTAATATGATGTTGATACTATTAAAAATTAAGTAGCACAGTTGAATTGAACTCGAAGGATTTTATTATTGTATGTTAATATCAGAATGAGTTACATATATTTCTAGCCAACGTTAATGCAGTTTCAACTATTCTTACTATAATCTAACTGCATAACTAATTTGCTAAACAAAAACGAGGTGGACTACAAATTCAGACCAATTTCTTTACACAAAGATTGTAACCAAATTACCTCTGTGGATGCTCTGATTCTGCTGAACTTCTAATGATGATATCTTGCTTTTTAAAACTCTAAACAACAAGGGTTGGACCTAAATAAACACAACAGGCACCAGTGGATCATCTGTCATCAAGGCACCCAGCCCAATCTCAATCTGAAAAAGTAGATGAAAATTGTAAAGAGAGATTAGTAGTTCATTTCAGATATCTTAAGAGGTGTTTGCATGCTGTCCAGTGGAGATCAGTTGGTTTTTGTAGGAACCGACTTAATTTGTTAGCCGTAAAGGTAATGTCAGGCCTTGTCAGTGTAATATACTAAAAGAGATCCAACTGTGCTACGATATAATGTAGCATTATCCAGAGGCATTTCAGCACATTTGGATAGCTTTACAGCTGGTATCATAGGAGTTGGAGAAGGGATACAGTCAAGACAAATGAAGCCGATCGAGGATTTCAAGTATGTATTGAGACTGGTTAAGAGTGAAGATGCCATTCTGGGACTTGACCTCAATTCCAAGAAAGAAATGCACTTTTCCAAGATGCTTAAGTGCAAATTTAGAGTTGAGCTGTCGAATGACATACACAAGAATTAACAAAAGCTGAGCACTGGAAGAAATTCTTGAGAAACAATGATACATCAGAACTGCAACGTGTGAAACCAAGCTTCAGCAGTTTCTCATGTTCCCACGTCTTAACTCCTCTCACTCTGTACACTCACTAACACTCTCATCAAACTCCTCTCTTACTCCATTACCACAGTCCAACTCTCCTTCTTGTCAATCCATTCCACATAATACTCATCCTATGCTCAAACGAGGTAAGCGTGGTTTGAAACTAAAGGCTAAAAGCTGCACTAAGTGATCACCCTGCATGGTTTGAAACAATGGCTATTGAAGAAGCAGCTCTAAATGTCAAAATTACATGGGTTTTGGTTCCTCCAACTGCTAATCAGAAATTTATTAGCAACAAGTGGGTATTCAGGGTAAAAGACTAAAGCTGATGGCACCCTTGAGAAGTTAAAAGCCAGGCTTATCACAAGAGGCAATGAATAATTGGCTGGAGTTGATTGTCTCGACACTTTCAGTCCAGTGATAAAATTTGTTGGTAGTAATTGAAAAAGTACAAAGAGTTGTAATATTATTATCAAGAGATTATAAAATTAATGATTACATTAATAAATGAAATATACCCTTCACGTATTGAACCTTCACCAAATTTAAGGAGTCAAGGCACGTGAAGATACTAGGGACATTTGCCTCCCAAGATACAACAACTTATAGCAAAAACCGAAGCACGCTCGAAAATTGCTCTCGGCGAACTCGAACTTGTCCCTTCTCTTTATCACTAAGAACTAGCCTAGACCATGATCGATGCTAAAATTGCATACTAACTATAGCACAGTGAGCAAATAAATTCATAAAACTAGAGGTTATCGAACCCAAGAAAAAAGTATGGCAAATTTATTTCATGTACTGGACATAGTGTATCAAATCGTTGTTTGAGTGCATCCAAATTTGAGAATAGATTTTGTTTTCAGAAAATAACTCTTGGAATAAAATAAGATAAATAAAAACATAGATCATAGAGAATTCAACCAATCCAATTAACATGCATAAAACCATCAATCCAATCCCAAATAAATAGTTATGGTGGAAAAATCTAATAAATTTGAATTAATCCCTTTTTTGGTAATTAAAACCTAGATTACTAGCAAGTGAATTTTACCTTTTAACTCTCAATAACACAAACTAGTCAATCTCGATAAAGATACAGATTAATCCTACAATTGAATTTTCTTTTTGAGACATAAAACAATCATATCAAGTTTGTCTCTTCCTATTGTTAATTATCTCATCTCGGTCTCAAATTAACAACTAACAATCCAATTAAATCTTAATTTCTCGATCCTTCGATTAAATTAGATTTTAAAATCAAACCAGAGAACTTGAACCAATCTAATAAAGGTTTGAATTAATTAAATTACAACATGTCAATCAGATGGAGAATAACCCTAGAACTTGTTAGGGTTTCTAGCCAGACATGCTAATAAACACAAATTGATTTGCTTTAAACTTACTTGAAACATAAAGAACAATAATCAAAGTATTGATAGTCTTCGAGTTCAAAATCAATAAAGTAAAGAAATTGAGAAACTAAAGCAAAAACTGAAAATTAAAGTGAAAATAAATTGTTCCCCCCTTAAAAACTCGAGCTAATAGTGTATTTATAGAGGAAAAATTATATCTTCATTAGGTATTAGGCTTGGAAAGGAAATCTCTCCAAATCTGGCGTGATTTTGCCTTCCTGACTTCGGTGTCGATCGACATGGCCGTCAACCGATCCACCACTTTGATCCTTGATTTCTATCACTGCTAGCTCTCAGTGTTGATCGACACACCGGGTGTCGATTGACATGGAATTCCATGTCGAGCCCTCTTCTTCCCTCTGCCTCGGTCGACCATTACCCTCCATGTCGATCGACATGGAGGTCATGCTCGGGTTTTTAGCTTTGTCTTTCATGTCAGTCTATATCTCGTGTGTCGACCGAAACAAAAGCTTCTTTATTCCGGATCTTTTCACCATTTTAGCACATTTTGACCCAAAAACCTACAAGAACTCACCATAACAAGTGTAATATCCTCTATAAAGCCATGTACTTCTTTGTACAGCGTAACAAATGCCTCATCAGAATTAACAATCAGATCCTTGAACTCTAGCTTCTTCCGGGCAACTACGATGGTGGGATCATAATCATCACCCTTTTTCTTATTTTTCTTCTCCGCGACATTAGCTTTTCCTTTCTCGACCTTCTTAGCCTGCTCAGCTTCACCCTCGTCTCTCTTCCTCAGTTCTTCTTCTGTTCTTATCTTCTTACTCCCTCTCTCCACAGCTTCTCTCTCCCCTTCCTTCATAATTCTTTTCTTTGGCATATTGGGGGTTGATATTTTCTTATTCACAACTATAGAAATTGCAGCTCCTCCAAATCACCCCTTGGGTGAGCTCGGTCTTTTCTCAATTTCAAAAGTCTTCTTCAGCCTTCGATGTGGCTTGCTCGAGACATCTCCAAGATTGGTCAGGGGTGGAAGATCTTCCATTGCCTGTTGGAAACTTTCTTCTTTCTCAGTTTCAGTTTCCTCTTCTTCGGAACTAACTATCTCCTTGATGTCAAAGTTTGGAGGAATAAAGTCAGTTGGCACCAGAGATTCTCCATCATCCACCACCTTCACTATCTTCTTGATCAAGTAACTGACCTTCAGGCCAAAGCATACTCCACTGGCAAATGTGCCCTTCTCAGCAATTGTGGAGGTCCTCCCTACATTATCATGCAACCTCTCAAATACAGACTCGGCCCAACTTCCTTGAACTTCATCATCAAGGGCCATTAGAACTAAGTACTTCTTCTTGCTCAGTTCTGAATGAGAACTCCCTTCACATTGCAACATATGAATAGCAAATGTCTCCCAAGAACTTGTAGAAACCGTCATGTTCAGAAGTCTTGTGGTTCACCTTCCAAGGAATTTGGACTGACTCCTTCCATTCCACCCAATGGGCTTCCATTTTTTTTTTGGCGGTATGGCCTGCCTGTTTGTAAGTATGGATTTGAACACCATCATTTCGCAGATAAAATATATGACTCAGCGGTCCAGGTTGGACTTTCATCGTTACACCGACCACAAAGGTATTAAAAGAACTCTTGTAAGATGCCACCACGGTGTTGACATAGAATTCAGCCACCATGTATGGATGAAACCTCTTTGGATAGACAGATAGGAAGTAGATCAACTCCTCACTTCTCAGTTTTGTCCTAGACAGGGGTCTGGACATACTTTCACGGTTTCCTCCAAAAAGAGAATCTTCTCTTTGTGGACTTGTACTGCCCTTTTTTAGTTGAGGGGTCAACTTCTCTGGATTATCCTTGGCGAGTTTCAGCAGTTCACCATAGGAAATATAATGATCCACCAACTAAGATTCATCTCGCCTAGAAGTGGATGTAGCTAGCTCTAGACTTTGGGCACTGGCATCGTTGTCGAGGATTTGTTAGATTCTAATTTATTGCTAGTTTGTTTTTAAATCTATTGGATTAAGTTTTTTTTTAATTTAGTTTACTTTCTGTGTGTGTGTGTGTATCGATCAACACAACCCATGTCGATCGATACAAACAGGTCACTCGCATCAATCGACACCCCTCGTGTCGATCAACGCCGCCTGATTTCTCAACTTTTTGTTCTCAGGTCTATATGAACACGAGAGCCTAGGGCAAATCACTCGAAACCTTTGACCCATAAATCGAAGCAACAGTCAGGAGAAGGAAAAACAAAGAAAAGAACAACACAAACAGAGACATGGAGCCACTGAACAATCAAAATGAGGAAGATGATCCTAACATGCCACCTTTGGAGGATCCGAACACTTAAATCACCACGAGGAACGCTCTTCTGTTGGCCCAAGAGGTAAATCAGATGTGGGAACTTTTCAAGCAGATGATGGCAGAAAGAGAAGCTGAGAGATGAAGATGCGAGGAGGCAAAGAGAGCTGGATAGATGAGGATCCCAACGCCATGGTAAGGCGGTACAGACCGCAACTCGATAATGATGGATTTGTTATAGGCATCAATGTCAATAACTTTGAACTCAAAACCAATCTTATTCAGATGATTCAGCAGAACCAGTTTGGTGGCCGAGCAGTGGAGTATCCATACACTTACCTCGGAATGATTGTGGAGGTGTGTGAGACTGTCAAGCATAATGGAGTCAGCCAGGACGTGATCCGTCTATGTATGTTCCCATTCTCACATTGGGATCAGGCTTGGGCGTGGTTTACGGCCCTGGATTGCAGCAACATTAGGACATGGGATGATCTCCGAGCATAATTCCTTTCTACATTCTTCCCACCATCCGTGATCATTCAGAAGAAGACGGAGATTCTGCAGTTCTTTCAAAGAATTGATGAATCCTTGTTCGAGGCCTGGAGTAGGTTCAATGAGCTGTTGAGGAGTTGTCCTGGACATGGAATGAATACCGAGGAGCAAACACACATCTTTTACCGAGGGATGAATGAAAGAACACAAAATTCGATGGACAATGCAGGTGGAGGCTCTATGATGAGCAAATCTGCTGCTAAGGCCCTCAACATGGCTGACTAGGTGCTAGGCGGTTCTCACTGTCCGATTAGCACCTAGTAATTTTTATAACCATGGTTAAAATAAAATTTTATCTGACACCTAACTATTCATTAGTTAGTTCATATCCAAATCGGTTCAACCACACTCCTCCACACATTTTATTCTAATCAGTTGGGATCCAATAATTAATGCACACCCCCTTCAACTTTCCACCTCCCTTCTTACCCTGGATTGTGGCCTGAACTAGATATATATTTTAATGTATTGGGTTTTTGATGAGTTCTAAATTTATCGGATCAAATTATTTTGATATATAATTATTTTTTTATTAAAAAAAAAAAAGAAGTCGTAAAAGAAGGTAGCGGCAATTATAATTACAAAATCCAGTACCGAAAGTTCGTCTTCTTG
>JAPKLW010003234.1:0-32500 GCA_026898455.1 Plectranthus barbatus
CTGTGATACGTTCACTAAAAAAAAATCCTTTTGTAGCCAAAAAAGTATTAAAAAAAATTACTAAACTTAATAAAAAAGCAGAAAAAGAAATAATTGTAACTTGGTCTCGTGCATCTACCATTATACCTACAATGATCGGCCATACGATTGCCGTTCATAATGGCAAAGAGCATTTGCCTATATATATAACAGATCGTATGGTAGGTCACAAATTGGGAGAATTTGTACCTACTTTAAATTTTCGAGGACATGCAAAAAGTGATAATAAATCCCGTCGTTAATCTTATCTTAAAAAACATATCCATATCATATAACATATCATATAGATAGTTATTCATTAGTAGGAGAAAAACCTTATGTTGCTAAGGAAGAAAAAAACAGAAGTATGTGCTTTAGGCCGACATATATCTGTATCTGCTGACAAAGCAAGAAGAGTAATTGATCAAATTCGCGGACGTTCCTATGAGGAAACCCTTATGATACTAGAACTCATGCCCTATAAAGCGTGTTATCCTATTTTCAAGTTAGTTTATTCTGCAGCAGCAAATGCTAATGACAATATGGGCTCCGCCGAAGCCAATTTAGTAATTATTAAAGCTGAAGTTAACGAGGGTACTACCGTGAAGAAATTCAAACCTCGAGCTCGAGGACGTAGTTATGCGATAAAAAAATCTACCTGTCATATAACTATTGTCGTGAAAGATATATCTTTAGATGAATATGAAGATATATCTTTCTATTCGTTAAAAAACCTTAGATGGAAAAAGACAACTATGATAGATCATTATGTATATAATAGTGATAGTGAGGTAGTATGGGACAAAAAATAAATCCACTTGGTTTTCGACTTGGTATAACCCAAAATCATCATTCCCTTTGGTTTGCAAAACCAAAAAATTATTCTGAGGACTTACAAGAAGATCAAAAAATAAGAGACTTTATTAAAAATTATATTCAAAAGAATATGAAAATATCCTCAGGCGCCGAGGGAATTGCGCATATAGAGATTCAAAAAAGAATCGACTTGATCCAGATCATAATCTTTATGGGATTCCCAAAGTTATTAATAGAAAGTAGACCGCGAGGGGTCGAAGAATTACAGATGAATCTACAAAAAAAATTTCATTATGTGAATCGAAAACTTAACATTGCTATCACAAGAATTGCAAAACCTTACGGAAACCCTAATATTCTTGCAGAATTTATAGCCGGACAATTAAAGAATAGAGTTTCATTTCGAAAAGCAATGAAAAAGGCTATTGAATTAACTGAACAAGCGGATACAAAAGGAATTCAAGTGCAAATTGCAGGGCGTATCGACGGAAAAGAAATTGCCCGTGTCGAATGGATCAGAGAGGGCAGAGTTCCCCTACAAACCATTCGAGCTAAAATAGATTATTGTTCCTATACAGTTCGGACTATCTATGGGGTCTTGGGCATAAAAATTTGGATTTTTATAGACAAAGAAGAGGAGTAAGAAAACTTTCATTGTTTTTTCCTTCTATCTATTGATAGAAGGAAAAAAGAGGAAACTCGTTTATTCTTTTTCCTACCAATCAAACAAATTCTTAATTCTATAGGGTTGAATAAAAATTCAATTGACCTTTTGATATAATATAATTGCTATGCTTAGTGTGTGACTCGTTGGGTTTTTTTAGGGTTAGGGTTACAAAAGACCGGCCCGATAGTATGAAAACCAATTCATCGCTTCATATTATCTGGATCTAAAGAACCAGTCAAGATATGTTAAATAAGTCATATCTTTGTAGCAACTGAAATAATTAAACTTTTTTTTAAAGCAAAATTACAATTACAGAAGAAAGGTGTGGATAAATGGAAGGATGAGAGAAAGAGAGAAAAAGAATATCAATGATATAGAATTCAAATATGGAAGGTCTGTGGGTCATCTCATAAAAGACAATGTAATAAAGCATGAATACTAATTGATTCATACATAATGAAATATTCAATGAATTTCTGATAGAAGAAAAGAAAAAACTCAAGAGCTTCGAGTCAATAAAGACTAAGAAGGTTGACTCAAGAATAAATTGGATTATGAGCTCCGTTGTAGAATTCTGACCTAATCATTTAGTACGAAGTGGTGGAAACGAAGAAACCTGTGAATGCAAAAGATTTGATTAAACAAATGAATTTTAATGATTCACTAGTTAGGATGGCGAAATGAACCGGAAATCTATTCATCTATTCGGAAAAGTGACGAACAAGTGCTAGAACTGAAATAGAGATTGCAAGAGTCAATATTCGCCCGCGAAAACTTTCTTTTTTTTTTGAATTGGTAAACTCGGATAAAGGACAAAAAACAATAAAGATTTATTAGGACATTAGAAAAAATAAAATTTTTTATAAAAATGTTCTAATAGCTATTTAAATTAATTGAAATTCAATTTTGAATTCTTTTATTCGCGAGGAGCTGGATGAGAAGAAACTCTCACGTCCAGCTCTGTAGTAGAGATGGAATTCCGAAACAACCATCAACTATAACCCGAAAAGAACTAAATTCCGTAAACAACATAGAGGAAGAATGAAGGGAATATCTTATCGAGGTAATCATATTTGTTTCGGTAAATATGCTCTTCAAGCACTTGAACCCGCTTGGATCACATCGAGACAAATCGAAGCAGGTCGCCGAGCAATGACACGAAATGCACGCCGTGGTGGAAAAATATGGGTCCGGCTCTTTCCAGATAAACCAGTTACAGTAAGACCTGCTGAAACACGTATGGGCTCGGGGAAAGGATCCCCTGAATATTGGGTAGCTGTTGTTAAACCGGGGCGAATACTATATGAAATGGGTGGAGTAACCGAAAATATAGCTAAAAGGGCTATTTTAATAGCGGCATCCAAAATGCCTATACGAACTCAATTTATTATTTCGGGCTAAAAACGTAGAACCGACAGAAATGAGTCTTGGGGATGAAACAAAATCGCAGGTTTCTTTTTTTAGACTTAGAGAAACAATATTTCTTTTATTTTTTCATCCTTAATAGACTCAAAAATTTATATGATTCAACCTCAGACCTATTTAAATGTAGCAGATAACAGCGGGGCTCGAAAATTGATGTGTATTCGAATCATAGGAGCTAGCAATCGCCGATATGCTCATATCGGTGACGTTATTGTTGCTGTGATCAAAGAAGCAGTACCAAATATGCCCCTAGAAAAGTCAGAAGTAGTCAGAGCTGTAATTGTTCGTACCTGTAAAGAACTTAAACGTGAAAGCGGTATGATAATACGATATGATGACAATGCTGCAGTTGTGATTGATCAAGAAGGAAATCCAAAAGGAACTCGCATTTTTGGGGCAATCCCCCGCGAATTGAGACAATTAAATTTTACTAAAATAGTTTCATTAGCTCCCGAAGTATTATAAAATAAAAAGAGATCTGATATTTTTGGGGTATTTGAAAGGAAATAGTTTAAGAACTAGATTAATTCGTAGCTTGTGTTTCGCGTATATACCTTAAAATTTTTATATTCATAAACCAATAAAAAAACATGTTAATTATATCCAATTTTAAGACACCAAAAGTTTTAGTTCATCATGGGTAGAGACACTATTGCTGAGATAATAACCTCTATACGAAATGCTGATATGGATAGAAAAAGAGTTGTTCGCATAGCATCTACTAATATTACCGAAAATATTGTTAAAATACTTTTCCGAGAAGGTTTTATCGAAAACGTCAGAAAACATCGAGAAAAAAACCAAAATTTTTTGGTTTTAACCCTGCGACATAGCAGGAATAGGAAAAGACCCTATAGGAATTTGTTAAATTTAAAACGGATCAGCCGACCCGGTCTACGAATCTATTCTAATTCTCAACGAATTCCTAGAATTTTAGGTGGGATGGGGATTGTAATTCTTTCTACTTCTCGGGGTATAATGACAGATCGGGAGGCTCGACTAGAAAGAATCGGCGGAGAAATTTTATGTTATATATGGTAATCCATTTAATATCCAAATGAAATCCGAAACCTCTTCCTATTTGTAAAAAAAAAAGATAAGGGGGTTGAGTTGTCTAATATCGTTTCTCCTCCATTAGTTGATACCTCAAGGGGGTTTTACCTGGAATGAAAGAACAAAAATGGATTCATGAAGGTTTAATTACTGAATCGCTTCCCAATGGCATGTTCCGGGTTCGTTTAGATAATGAGGATCTGATTCTAGGTTATGTTTCGGGAAAGATCCGGCGTAGTTTTATACGGATACTTCCCGGAGATAAAGTCAAAATTGAAGTAAGTCGTTATGATTCAACCAGAGGACGTATAATTTATCGACTCCGAAACAAGGATTTGAAGGATTAGGTTATTTTTATTAAATACGATTCAAGATAAAAAATTTCAAGAAACCTATTTTCTACCGAGAAATAGATTCAGAATTAAGATAAGGAATGAAAAATATGAAAATAAGAGCTTCCGTTCGTAAAATTTGTGAAAAATGTCGACTAATCCGTAGACGGGGGCGCATTAGAGTAATTTGTACCAACCCGAGACATAAACAAAGACAAGGATAAAGAGATAATCAGACTCACTAAAGGGCTCAGCGTACAAATAAAGAATCTGTTTTGACATGAAATGGATATATCCATATATTTCTAACTCATATTTATGAGATGATACAATATGGCAAAAGCTATACCGAAAACTGGTTTACGTAGAAATGTACGTATTGGTGCACGTAAAAGTGCACGTAAAATACCAAAGGGAGTTATTCATGTTCAAGCAAGTTTCAATAATACCATTGTTACAGTTACAGATGTACGGGGTCGGGTGGTTTCCTGGTCCTCAGCGGGTACTTGTGGATTCAAGGGTACAAGAAGAGGGACACCCTTTGCCGCTCAAACTGCAGCATCAGTTGCTATTCGTACAGTAGTAGATCAAGGTATGCAACGAGCAGAAGTCATGATAAAAGGTCCCGGTCTCGGAAGAGACGCCGCATTACGAGCTATTCGTAGAAGTGGTATACTATTAACTTTTGTACGGGATGTAACCCCTATGCCACATAATGGCTGTAGACCTCCCAAAAAAAGACGTGTGTAGAAATAAACAGTGAAGAAATTTTAAGAGAAACAAGAGAAATAAATAATTCAATCAAAAAAAATATTATTACTATGGTTCGAGAGAAAGTAACAGTATCTACTCGGACACTACAGTGGAAGTGTGTTGAATCAAGAACAGACAGTAAACGGCTTTATTATGGTCGATTTATTCTGTCTCCACTTATGAAAGGACAAGCCGACACAATAGGCATTGCGATGCGAAGAGCTTTGCTTGGAGAAATAGAAGGAACATGTATCACACGTGTAAAATCTGAGAACGTCTCCCACGAATATTCTACTATAACGGGTATTCAAGAATCGGCCCATGAAATTCTAATGAATTTGAAAGAAATTGTATTGAGAAGTAATCTATATGGAACTTGTGATGCGTCTATTTGTGTTAGAGGTCCTGGATATGTAACTGCTCGAGATATCATCTTACCACCTTATGTAGAAATTGTCGACAATACACAACATATAGCTAGCTTGACAGAAGCAATTAATTTACGTATTGGATTAGAAATTGAAAGAAATCGCGGATATCTTATAAAGATGCCACATAACTTTCAAGATGGAAGTTATCCTGTAGATACTGTATTCATGCCTGTTCGAAATGTGAATCATAGTATTCATTCCTATGGAAATAGGAATGAAAAACAAGAGATACTGTTTCTCGAAATATGGACAAATGGCAGTTTAACTCCGAAAGAAGCACTTCATGAAGCCTCCCGGAATTTGATTGATTTATTTATTCCCTTTTTATATAAGGAAGAAGAAAACTTACCTTTAGAGGACAATCAACATATGGTTCCTTTATCCCCCTTTACTTTTCACAATAAATTGGATAAAGTCCGAAAAAACAAAATATCATTGAAATCTATTTTTATTGATCAATCCGAATTGTCTCCCAGAGTTTATAATTGCCTCATAAAGTCCAATATATATACATTATTAGACCTTATGAATAAGAGTCAAGAAGATCTTATGAAAATTGAGCATTTTCGCCTAGAAGATGTAAAACAGATATTGGGCATTCTAGAAAAACATTTCGCAATTTTTTTACCAAAAAATAAGTTTTAAATCTATTGGATTTAATTAAGATAATTAAATTAAGATATAAAATTTGAATCTGTAGCACAATTCATATATTCGAAATAAATTCAAAATTTTATTGAATAGATGTATCTAGGGAGAATTCACTTTGAAGCGACTATTCCCTAGATACACACGTCGTGTTATTTCACAATTGAATCAAATTAAAAAAGACCTAAAGTTAGGGATTTATCAATAGGTAATGTTGCACCAATACCCAACCAAAGAGCGACTGCAGTACCAACCAAAAAGACGGTTGTCGCTACTGGACGGCGAAATGGATTTTGGAATTTATTAACATTCTCTAAAAAGGGTACTGTTAATAATCCCGCAGGTACTGAAACCATTAAAAGAACACCCAATAATTTATTGGGCACTGTACGAAGTATTTGAAATACGGGAAAGAAATACCATTCAGGTAATATTTCCAAAGGAGTTGCAAATGGATCTGCCGGTTCACCAATCATTGATGGTTCTAGAACCGCCAAGCCTACGTTACATGCAATAGTACCTAGAATTACTACCGGAAAAATATATAAAAGATCATTGGGCCATGCGGGTTCTCCGTAATAATTATGACCCATGCCTTTAGCCAATTTAGCTCTTAATACAGGATCATTCAAATCAGGTTTTTTTGTTATTGGGATAGGTGAATTCTTATAGATCCATCCCCCCGCGGAACCGGACATGATAGTTTTTTATCATCCGGCTCGAGCAAGACTCAAAAGAACCAAATGAATCCATAAAAATCTATGTGTTGGCTATACCTACACATATATGAATGATTCAATGTAATAAAATTTTGACTCTTTTTCCGGAATTACAACCATCCACTGCAAAGAGTTCGGTTCTAAGTTTAAGTAAATACTCAATACCCAAATCGGCTTACAAAGTTGGTTAAGATATGATCAAGTCCTTTTGCTTTCTGGGTCGTCTCAGACTTTACGATTACTATATTATCTCCAAAATAGTGGTAGATACGCACAAAAAAGGTTTACTTGTTACTAATTTAGTCTAGCCTAATTTTTATTTTTCTTTAGATCTCTTGTTTCACTCCGATAGTATTATCGATCATATCAATGCAAAGGAAATGAATGCATTTCCATACTATTCAATTTTAAGTAAGTATTAAGTGGGAAATTCATTATACTAGATCTTACGGAGCCTACTCATGTACAACACAATTTGGATCTGATCATAGAAAATATTTTCTTCAAGCGAACCAGCCTATCTTCTGTATAGAGGTTACGCAGTGGTTGGAACAAAGACACCATTTAGTTGTGAATTCCGACGTGGCAGACATATATCTACACAGACCAATCAATAGTTCAAGTCACACACTCCCATAATCCATTTTCTCTTCAGAGAATTCCCTTCAACTACACAATATTATTTATTTGACACGATTGGGTGAAGGGAAATATCCAAATCCATGTCTTATTATTTTCAATAATCCATACTTGTAGCAATAAAATCCTATCATTCCTCCTCTAAGTGATAAATGATTGATTGCAAATAACTATTCTATATCTTCTATCTTCTCTATAAAGGCCCAGAAATACCTTGTTTGCGTATCATTGGAAAGTGCATTAACATAAATACAGCAGTAAGAAGTGGCAATACAAAAGTGTGTAAACTATAAAAAACGAGTTAAGGTGGATTGTCCCACACTAGCACTTCCACGCAATAATTCTACTAAAGGGGATCCTATTACAGGAATAGCCTCGGGTACACCTGTTACAATTTTCACCGCCCAATAACCAATTTGGTCCCGAGGTAAGGAATAACCTGTTACGCCAAAAGATGCGGTCAATACTGCCAGAACCACACCGGTAACCCAAGTCAATTCGCGAGGTTTTTTAAATCCACCGGTGAGATACACGCGAAAAACGTGTAGAATCATCATTAGGACCATCATACTTGCTGACCATCGATGAACTGATCGGATTAACCAACCAAAGTTCGCTTCCGTCATTATGTATTGAACAGAGGCAAAAGCTTCAGTAACGGTTGGGCGATAGTAAAAAGTCATAGCAAACCCTGTAGCTACTTGTACTAAAAAACAAGTAAGCGTAATTCCCCCTAAACAATAAAATATATTGACATGGGGAGGAACATATTTACTAGTTATATCATCCGCAATCGCTTGAATCTCGAGACGTTCTTCGAACCAATCATAGACTTTATTGAGATAGGTGAAAATCCCCCCTTAGAACCGTATATGAAACTTTCATCTCGTACAGCTCAAGCAAAAACACCCAATAAAAAAGAATAGTAAGAAATGGAATAGAAGGTTTGAAACTTCTTAATCTCCAATTCAATCTTGTCTAAATGTACGAAAGGAGAAAAAATATGAAAGCTCTTCTTTATGGTGATAATACCAAAATATCAAGTTGGCTCGATCGTCTTTATGTTGATCCTTACAGGCCTCTTGAATCCTCTCTTTACCTATTTATTTTTGTTTAATTTGGTTTTGTCTCTAATGCGACTTTTTCCTTTATTTATTATTGATATTGATTTAATAGGAATTCTCTTGTTAAGACCCTATGAATTGATTAAAACCTCAGATTCATACTCAAACCACGACGATTTAATAAAAAATTATAAGCTAACCCAAGGATTTTCTGAGTAAGAATCCTTGGTTTATCACGTATTTCATGAATTAGATAAAATCACTAAAAAAAAAAGAAAAATTTTTCTTTTTTCAAACGGGTTGAAATTTTTTGCCGCCGGATACGAGGTCAAATATGAAGTATGAATCATAGTTCAAATTTTTCTTAATCTAGTTCATATAGTTCTTAATCTAGTTCATATAGTTCGTGTTCCAGATACTCAAATAAATATCCGACGAAGTAGAACCATCTTTATCAAGGTGACAGATCTATTCTTTGTACTATCAATAGAATCAATTATAACAAGTCACACACTCATATTCCGGAAATACAGAAAGAAAGAAATTCCACGATCGAACTACCAAAATAGAAAAAATAGAATAAGCGAGAAATCTGAGTTCTAACTGATTGATTTTTTATTCAAAAAGCTAGGACTTTGTGATTCTTATAGATTTAATTCATTGAAATTCCATCCAATAAAACGGAAGAATTATAAATCTCCAAAATAATAGATAGAAATACCGCAAATAGAGCCATTGCGACACCCATCAATGGAGTCGTTCCCCACCCGGGAGCTACTTTACCATATTCCGAATTCAATGGTTTTAATAAACTTCCTACAGTAGTTTGTCTTGGTCTTGGACCTTTGTTCTCAACAGTTTGTGTAGCCATAAATCCTATTCTATTCATTGATATCTGTTGACTTTGTATACGATTCTGTTGTAAATAAATGATCTTATGATAGATACGTTGGGGTCTTGAAATTATATAATCATAATGGAAACAGCAACCCTAGTCGCCATTTTTATATCTGGTTTACTTGTAAGTTTTACCGGGTACGCCTTATATACCGCTTTTGGGCAACCTTCTCAACAACTAAGAGATCCATTCGAGGAACACGGGGACTAGTTGAAGTAATGAGCCTCTCAATGCTGGGAGGCTCATTACTTCAATTGAAATAATGAAAAATAATTTTACTTTTTAGTTGGAACTTTAGGTGGTTCTCGAAAAAAAATAGCGAAAAAAATTATCCCTAGAGTCGAGACTAAAAGGAATGTATAAACCAATGCTTCCATAAATTCGATCGTGGTTTACAATTATAGCTTTCCTACTTAATTCGTTTTTTTTTTTATTTTTGGAAATCATCTCGCAAGAGCAAGAATCAAAAAAGCGGCGATTCAAATTAACTCCGATACTCTATGTAAAATCCCCCCCAAAAAAGGCAATAGATACCAAAGTGGTCTTGTATCAGGCTGCCTGTCTTTTTGTAGTTGGATCCCCAAGTTTTTGGAATGCTCCAAACTCTACTTGAGCATCCAAATCTGGGTCAATGCCGGCAAAAACATCTCTGAACAAGGTTCTAGCACCATGCCAAATGTGTCCGAAGAAGAAGAGCAAAGCAAACGAAGCATGCCCAAAAGTAAACCAACCCCTTGGACTGCTACGAAAAACACCATCGGATTTCAAAGTCGCACGATCTAATTCAAAAATTTCACCCAATTGAGCACGTCTAGCATATTTTTTCACAGTAGCAGGATCACTATAACTGACTCCATTAAGTTCACCACCATAGAACTCAACGGTTACACCTACTTGTTCAACACTATACTTGGATTCTGCCCTTCTAAAAGGAACATCGGCTCTAACAATCCCGTCGCCGTCTACCAAAACGACTGGAAATGTTTCAAAAAAAGTGGGCATACGACGTACAAAAAGCTCACGCCCTTCTTTATCTCTAAAGATAGGGTGTCCTAACCATCCTACCGCTATTCCATCTCCGTTATCCATTGAGCCTGCCCTGAATAATCCTCCTTTTGCCGGATTATTGCCGATATAATCATAAAAAGCTAATTTTTCAGGAATTTTAGACCAGGCTTCTGATAAACTTTGATTTTCGGCTAGCCCGGCGCTAACTCTTCGATATATCTCTTGCTGGAAATAACCCTGATCCCATTGATAACGAGTGGGACCAAACAATTCGATGGGAGTAGTTGCTGAACCATACCACATAGTTCCAGCAACAATAAAAGCTGCAAAAAAGACAGCCGCGATACTACTGGAGAGTACGGTTTCAATATTTCCCATACGTAATCCTTTGTATAGACGTTGTGGCGGTCGAACGCTAAGATGGAATAGACCCGCTAATATGCCCAGTGTACCTGCTGCAATATGATGAGAAGCTATTCCTCCCGGAACAAAAGGATCAAAACCTTCCACGCCCCACGACGGATTTACAGGCTGTACTCTTCCCGTTAGTCCATAAGGATCGGATACCCATATTCCAGGACCGTACAGGCCTGTTACATGAAATGCACCAAAACCAAAGCAAGCCACCCCGGAGAGAAATAAATGAATTCCAAAGATCTTGGGCAAATCCAAAGAGGGTTTTCCTGTACGTTCATCAGAAAATATTTCTAGATCCCAATAGACCCAATGCCAGATAGCTGCCAAAAAGCATAAGCCAGAAAACACAATATGCGCCCCAGCTACACCTTCGTAACTCCAAATCCCCGGATTCGTTACAGTTCCTCCTGTGATACTCCAACCCCCCCATGAATTGGTTATTCCTAAACGAGTCATGAAGGGTATAACGAACATACCCTGTCTCCACATTGGATCAAGAATAGGGTCAGAAGGATCAAAAACTGCTAATTCATACAGAGCCATCGAGCCCGCCCAACCAGCAACCAGAGCTGTATGCATTATATGAACGGAAAGCAACCGGCCAGGATCATTCAATACAACGGTATGAACACGATACCAAGGCAAACCCATGGAAAATACCTCTTTATCGAAGAAAAATAGACACTACGTAACTTTATTGCATTGGAAAAAATTATACTATGACTATCCTATAGACTTCCCCTGTTCAGGGGATTATTTCCTAACAAGAGTTAGGTTAATATTGATTCTATATTCTATTCGTAATAATGGAAGAATTCTGTTCGTAAGAACAAAGAGAAGCAGATTTATTCTATACTCGATAAGTACCAATATGCAATGGTGGATTGATACCATTTTCCATGATAAAATAAGTCCATCCTTCATTTATCATTAGAAGGATCTATTCGTAAAAAATTTCCTTTATTTATTTTGTCTTTCTTTCTAAATTTTTCTAATCTATGGATAAAATAAATATGATAAAGCCAATATTATAAAGACAATAAAAATAAAGACAATAAAACCATATTGTTACGTTTCCACATCAAAGTGAAATAAAGTATTTAGTTCTTTTTTCTTTCAATCCATGCCTATTGGTGTTCCAAAAGTACCTTTCCGAAGTCCTGGAGAGGAAGATGCATCTTGGGTTGACATATAGTGCGACTTGTCAGATATATTGGGTCATATGGGATTTCCCCATTCTCTCCCCCGACCGAGATATCCTCTGTTTCGCCCAAGAAAGAGAAATTGAATCATCGAAAAATTGGAGCGTGAAGTGCAATTAAATGCATTATTTGGGGGAATTCATAGAATTATATCAATTAGAATAATTTATGGTTGGCTTTGGCTGGACGAAAAAAATGAAGTATCCAGGCTCCGTTTAGAAAAAACCCAATTGATAATATATCTATGATTACTATGTGTATCATAAATGATTCTTTGTAAAGTCATAACAAAAAGAAATGGTGATGGGAAGATTTGTCCTATATGTGCAAATCAAAATCGGGCGAATCTTCACCCGGAGTAGAGCATAAACCTAAAAAGATGAAAGAGACCCATTCAGGAACAAGAAAATACCATCGTGATTTGGATTGAATTTCGATGAAAGAATACATCAATGAGAAGTTAATTCGATAAGTTTATTTACCCTTTTTTATATTATCAAAGAAGAAATCAAAATTCATCTTTATTGAAAAATCGAAGAAAAAGCCCTTTCATTAAAAAATTAGAAAAACCCGAAAAAGAAAGAGGACTGGAATCTATACATTGATTCTTTTCTTCGCAATTTTTTTGAACCGTATGCATCAAAAGGTGCATGTACGGTTCCTAAGGGATACAATTTTATCCAACTCAACCGACTTTATCGAGAAAGATTACTTTTTTTAGGCCAAGAGGTTGATAGCGAGATCTCGAATCAACTTATTGGTCTTATGGTATATCTCAGTATCGAGGATCAGACTAAAGATCTGTATTTGTTTATAAACTCCCCTGGTGGATGGGTAATGCCCGGAGTAGCCATTTATGATACTATGCAATTTGTACGACCAGAGGTCCATACAATATGCATGGGATTGGCCGCGTCAATGGGATCTTTTATTCTGGTTGGAGGAACAATTACCAAACGTCTAGCATTCCCTCACGCTTGGCGCCAATGAAGTTTTTTTATTTGAGAGAAAAAAGAAAACTATGCCTTCGCCATATGAATATTAAGTAATAATAGCATGGCACTTCGAATTCGATATGAAAAATTTTGTATTTTTCAAAAGATTTGATTATGTATCGAGAGAGTAGTATGAGATAAAAGATATTTCCGACTTTCTCTTATCTATCGGAAGTCCAATTCAGCGTCACAAACTTGTTTGTTTTTACACCGACGGGCTCTTAACAATATTTAAGTTATAAAAAAAAAGAGTGCGAAAAAACCAAATTTTTCTTTTTTTGATTGGCTCAAAAAGAAACTTTGGGATTGCTGAATCAAAGACAAAAAAAAGAATCCATTTGAAAATAGAAAGCAACGGAGCCATCATAGTATTTTTTAACTCCTCCGAAAAAAAAGAAGGGTGGCATGTTGATCATTTACCCGTCTGGGGCTGATAGATTGTATTTTTATCTTTCTTGAATGGAAAAGTTAGGGGTCAATTTGATTATAGAGCCGTATGCAATGCATAAAAGATAATGCCCGTACGGTTGTTCTTTTTCCTATTATTCTTTATCTTTCTTTTCTGTTTCTTTCATCACACCAGATAGAGAAACCTTCTATTATCAGGGTAATGATCCATCAACCTGCTAGTTCTTTTTATGAGGCACAAACGGGAGAATTTATCCTGGAAGCGGAAGAACTGCTGAAACTACGCGAAACCCTGACAATGGTTTATGTACAAAGGACGGGCAGACCTTTATGGGTTGTATCTGAAGACATGGAAAGAGACGTTTTTATGTCAGCAACAGAAGCCCAAACTTATGGAATTGTTGATCTTGTAGCAGTTGAATGAAAAAAATGGATTTTGTGCAAATCTGTGATTTGAGATTTTATCCCCGAGTTTACTAGTAAATAAATAAAAAATCCGGTTAGGATCAATCTAAACCAGCCCATTGTGTATATGACTCAACATGCCAACTATTAAACAACTTATTAGAAATACAAGACAGCCCGTTCGAAATGTCACGAAATCCCCTGCTCTTCGGGGATGTCCTCAGCGTCGAGGAACATGTACTAGGGTGTATGTGCGACTCGTTTAGATCATGAGCTGACACAAAAAATCAAGAAAACTGTTTCCAGTATGACTGATCAGTACCAGTGAATAGGATAGAATAGAAGAAGGAACTCCATTCACTATCTAAAAATAAGTAAATCTATCCTTCTATTGTGTATAAAGTTTATGGTTTCCGTTGGTGCAAATTCAATCACCTGAAGTTAAGATGAGAAACAATTCTCCATTGGTAACAACTGGTTATCCATTAAGCGGAAAAATCTTATTGAAATTCAAAAAAAAAAAAGAAGTTCGGTCAAGAACGGACTACGAGGGTCAGCTACCCAGCTAACTTTTATAATTAAATACCGTTACTGTATAGGTGGGTCTCATTGTGAAAGACCTGTTACTGGATAATTCATAGGTAGAGCCAAAGTGTGTGGTGTGAACTATACAAGTTACCAATAACATTGATGAAATATTAAATGAAGTAAGGGCTCCGGTGTATAGAGAAGACCTCACCGTTTAAGAAGTAACCATAGAAACGAGGAAACCCACTATTTCTTTCATATTTTGCAGTAAAATACCTAAAAAAAAGAAAAAATCGTGGTCGGGAAGGTTATAGTAGCCAAAGCCATTGGAATTTGTATTTTATACATTGGAAAAATCCGTTTGGTTATTAGTTATTAATAGGCCAGGACGGGAAAAATAATAACTGAAAGAAAAAAATCAATTAGTTATTTGTCAAAATTTTTTATTTTTATTCAATGACTAGAGTTAAACGCGGATATATAGCCCGAAAACGTAGAACAAAAATTCGTTTATTTGCATCAAGTTTTCGAGGATCTCACTCAAGACTTACTCGAACTATTACTCAACAGAAAATAAGAGCTTTGGTTTCGGCTCATCGGGATAGGGATAAGCAAAAGAGAAATTTTCGTCGTTTGTGGATCACTCGAATAAACGCAGTAATTCGAGAAAAGGGAGTATCCTATAGTTATAGTAAATTAATACATGATCTATATAAGAGGCAGTTGCTTCTTAATCGTAAAATACTGGCCCAAATAGCTATATCAAATAGGAACTGTCTTTATATGATTTCCAACGAAATCAGAGAAAAAGTAGATTGGAAAGAATACACCGAAATAATTTAAATGGGGTTCCCCGGAGAATGAACTCCGGGAGGGTGGAGTTGAAATCAAAATTACTATGAGAAATGCGCTAAAGTAGTCAAAATGAATGAACACGTTCAATAAAAAAATCTTTTTTTTCCGATTCGTTTTTTTTTTACGACACAATAATCTGGATTCTAAGATTTGTGAAATAAAACACCAATCCATGTTTGAGTTCAAATTGTAATTCTGATTGAAGTGAACAAAAAATAAGCCTATTTATTTCTGGTTCTAAGACCAGTAGTTCTAGTGGTTGACTCGATTCTTTCAAATTGTTTCTCATTATTGAGAAAAGGTAACAAAGATAAAATACGAGCTTGTTTTATAGCAATAGTAATTAATCGTTGTTGTTTCAAGGTCAATCTATTCACTCGTCTAGATAATATTTTTCCCTGTTCACTAATAAATCGACTAATTAAACTCATGTTTCTATAATCAATTCGATCCCCCGATTGAATCGGGGGCAAACGCCTACGAAAAGATCGCTTGGATTTAAGAAAAGGTCGCTTGGATTTATCCATGGTTTGTTTGTTTAGTTTATTTCTTATCCCGAAATATTTCTTAATTGTAACTCCAAATAGGATTCTTTTTATTTAATGCAATATCTTCTATTTATATTTCAATGTGTTCTATATAATGTCATTTTTCCCCTTTCAAGGATAAGAATACTCGGTTCAATCTATTTCTTTATTTCCCCATGAATCGTATGTTTGTAACAATAGGGGCAGAATTTTATCAATTCTAATCGATTGGGCGTATTATGCCGGTTCTTTTGAGTAATATATCTGGAAATACCCGTTGATACCTTCTTAACACCGTTTTGTATACAACTGGTACATTCCAAAATTACCGTTACCCGCGCATCTTTCCTCTTGGCCATGAACCTCCTTTGGATTTTTGATTTACTCAACTCTTCTTTCATTTGATTCGAAATGAAGAAAAAGAAAGGAAGGAAAAAATAGAAGTTATTAACTTGAAATCCAACTCTAAAAGATCAAAATCAATTAAATTAAAGCAAAGCCATAAAAGCCATAGTAAATAAAAAGTAAGACAATGAGAATGAGTTCGAAACTCTATTTAACTCCGAAAGGCAGTTAAAGATCTTGTATTCTTGCCTTAGACTTCGATTTTCCTACTCTACCCCTACGTCTCTATTTTTAATTCGAATTTGAACCTTAGTCTCGCAGACGTTGAATCCATTTTTTCTTTCTCTTTCGTCCCTTATTCTAAAAATTAGAAAAAAAAAAGGGAAAAAAGAGAAAAGAGGGAGGGGGGATTAGTCACAGATATTTGATTATATTTCTAATCTTCTTCATTCCTTCCGGTGTCAATAGCTAGAATGAAAAAAAGGAGAATGTCAACGCATCGGGGAAAAAACGATTAATCTCTATCAATAGACCTGCTAAAGCCCCGAACCATAACGTACTTAGTACTGGGGCCACGGAGAGATATGTTTTTAGATCTCGCATTGAAAAACCTCCTTTTTATTTATTTTATTGTAATACATAAAGATAATGCATATATGATCAGATGCATATGTAGTTAAGGGCCACTTAGAGTTGTACACGGAATCGCTAATTCCAATTGAAATGTACAAGGATCCATAAGATTTCCTTTTCTTATTATTATATATAAAAATATGTTAAATGAGGCCAAAAAAGATGAAATGGGTAGAAAAGCTGTATGTCTCAATGCAGGAAATAGGGATGTGGAAAACAAGAAAGGAATTCTCTACAATTATACTGTAGAACAATTGAAGGGATGTGGCGCAGCTTGGTAGCGCGTTTGTTTTGGGTACAAAATGTCACGGGTTCAAATCCTGTCATCCCTACCTGTTACTGCCCCTTTGAGCAGTAACAAGGAATCAACTGAGATCGATTCAAATTGCGTTGCGCGGAAGTTCATTTCTATAAAACTATAGAATATATGGATATAAAATAAAAATGGATTAGTTAAAAAAAAACCTTTTCTTTACATTTTTTCTATTCTGATAAGAAAGCGCTCTTAGTTCAGTTCGGTAGAACGTGGGTCTCCAAAACCCGATGTCGTAGGTTCAAATCCTACAGAGCGTGATTTTTTCTTCATGAATCCAATCCAATTAGACTGAAATGGATTCAGTCGCTTGCACAACAATTAGAATTTGACCTCCTCTGGATTAAAGAAAGGAGGAGACCAATCAAAAAAATAAATGTGAATTAATCAAAGATCCAACTGATCGCCACGCCTGTATTGTAAATATGCAGTTACGAATAATCCAGCCAAAGTAATAGGAATTAGACCTAACACGATTCCAAATAGAAAAACTTCAATCATTTCAATTTTTTGAAAAGGAGAAAAAAAGCGGTAATATCTATACCTAAATATTAATCCGAGTTGATGTGAATCTCAATGACCAAGAATTGACAATTGACATGGTAAGTAACTCTAGAATACACAGAATCTCACAGAAGGATTTCCTTTCTGAATTGTTTCTTTCAAATAGAAATTTTAAATAAGTCGTATCTTGCTCAGACCAATAAATAGAGCTGAAGTTATAGTTAAAGCCACTAGTAGAAAACCGAAATAACTGGTTATAGTAAGCATGAAAGGGCTAAATGAAATATGGTATTTTTATACATATGTTTCTAAAGCATTTACCTAAGTTTCCATTTTCCTAACATAGGAAGATATACAAAAATACCAATTGAAATAATAAGTCCAATTGAAAGTTTTGGATTCATCTATCATTATAGACGGCACGAACAAAGAGAAAGTGACAGGTATATAAAATGAAACCGATTCATCATTTCTAAGATCTAGCCATCTCGCAATTCCTATCAACCAAGTCGTCGAGAATAAACGAACTGGATCGTGTAACTTCATTCAAAAACGAAACTCTTTTTGAATTCTTATTTTGAATTCCATTTTTATGGAATACTACTATGTTTTCGATATTTTAAAATAAAGCCTCTTCCTTTTAGCTAGATCCAAATTTGGATTGAGATCCAATCCAACAATTCATTACAACTATCGATTCCAATTATTTTATTCTTTTTTCACTTTCTTTCATCGAATCATATTTGTTACCGGACAATTAACAAATTCTTTAAAATAAAAAGGGGGGATTCTAACAAAAACAGCCTCTACAGCCATGAAAAATAAATTTCTAGATCTCGCATCCACTTAAAATTGAGGAAATATGATAATCTCTTTCATTGTAAGAATTTTATATTAAATACAGCATCATTTTACATCAACAGATAAAGGAAAAAAGAAATTATTTAGCACTTCCTTTCGATACTGATTCAATTTGCGTTGCTGTGTCAGAAGAAGCATAGCTATACTGATTCGGTATACTCTAAAGATGCCCTTGGTACAATATTGACGATCCTACAAAGATCCAATTTCAGTGATTGCCTTTTACTGATCTCATCTTTTACGGAATCGATCCCCTTTGACTGTACAAGAATATGTGGAGCTGAGCATGTCTGGAAGCACAGGAGAACGTTCTTTTGCTGATATTATTACCAGTATTCGATATTGGGTCATTCATAGCATTACTATACCTTCCCTATTCATTGCGGGTTGGTTATTCGTCAGTACCGGTTTAGCTTACGATGTATTTGGAAGCCCTCGGCCAAACGAGTATTTCACAGAGAGCCGACAAGGAATTCCATTAATAACTGGCCGTTTTGATTCTTTGGAACAACTCGATGAATTTAGTAGATCGTTTTAGGAGGCCCTAATCAAATGACTATAGATCGAACCTATCCAATTTTTACAGTACGATGGTTGGCTGTTCACGGCCTAGCTGTACCTACCGTCTTTTTTTTGGGGTCAATATCAGCAATGCAGTTCATCCAACGATAAACCTAATCCCGAATTATAGAGCTATGACACAATCAAACCCGAATGAACAAAATGTTGAATTGAATCGTACCAGTCTCTACTGGGGGTTATTACTCATTTTTGTACTTGCTGTTTTATTTTCCAATTATTTCTTCAATTAGGAAAATGAAAGAAAAAAAATAATAATTCTAGGCATTCTCTTAGCCCATTCGGAAGGATCTCATCTCATAATTATCCCTGACTGTTTATGTCTCTAGCACGACCACTTGATGAAATTTGGAGGGAAGTGGAGTAAATGGCCGATACTACTGGAAGGATTCCTCTTTGGATAATAGGTACTGTAACTGGTATTCTTGTCATCGGTTTAATAGGCATTTTCTTTTATGGTTCATATTCTGGATTAGGTTCATCTCTGTAGTAATCGGATGAATGGAGTTGTAGACATGAAAGCGTAGGAACTCAACGGGATTCCCTTCTTTAGTTTGTCTGATTCGAAGGGAAAGGGCCCGTTGGGTTCTTAAGAATCAGAGTCTTGTTTTCGTCTAAATGACAAAGTGGATTTCTTTTTCTACTGGTTCAAAAAATGCCATTCTTTTTTTCTGATGATGCTTTTAAAAAATGAACTTCATTGGTTGATTCAGAACACCTCTTCCTTGATAGTATCTATGGGTACTTTTCAAGTTAGAACAAAGAGGGAATCACTCAATTTCCTGGATAATAATTATATATATAATTATTATGTATTTCTATATATTTCTGTAGATTAGATCTCGCACAAATACTTTCTATACTCTTTCTTACCCTATATTCTATTATCCCTATTTATTTTTATTTGAGTATCTTAATGGAAAGTTCATTGAATAAGTTTTATTTTTTTGTCCACTATTTTATATTTTATTGTACGTAATAAATCAAAAAAAAGTAAAGTTCCGATACATCTGGAAAACCGAAAACAAGACTAGGAGTTTTTGACAAACAGATTACTCTTTCGACACAAGAAAGGGGGTTTAGAAAATTCCTTTTCTTGTGTCGAAGACTAGGAAGACAAAACAAATAATGCCTCCTAGAATTAGTTGTTCCCCGCATTTCTAGTTCGTTCTATATACTCACTTATTTATGCTAATCTCTATCCCAATTTTATGGCATTGAAATATGGCAATAGTAACACAGTACTGTCAATTTGGCTAAAAAACAAAGAAAGAGGTGGTAAAGCCATAAAGTCAAATAAAATAGTCTTCTTCAAACAAAAATCGATCTATTATGACTAAGAGTGCGATACAAGGGAATCCCCGAAGTTTGTAGAAAAAGAGCAAATAAATAAAAGGTTTTTCAGAATTGATTTTTTTTGATCATACATAATTGACAACAAAAATTTGGTTCTTTTTACGAACCTGATGTCGATAAATCCGCGAGTCTAGAAATTCATTTCAGCCAATTGAACCTTCTCGAACTGTTTCTTTTTAAGAACCAAAAATATTTGTGCCAAAATAACAGATGCCAAGAAGACCAAAAGACCTTGGACACGTAATGGATCTTGAAGTACTATTTCGGCATCTCCCTGACCAAATCCACCCACATTAGGATTACTCGTTAATGGTTGATCCAATTTGATGGATTCACCCTCTGAAACAAGAACTTCTGGTCCTGGAGGGACAATATCAACCACTTGACGTCCATCCGATGGATCTGTTATGGTTATTTCATATCCCCCTTTTTCTTTTCGTATGATTTTGCTTACTATGCCCGCTCCTGTAGCATTATAAACTGTATTATTACTCTTGCTTCCGTCGGGATAAATCTGACCCCTTCCCCTATTTCCTCCTACATATATAGGATATTTTAAGAAGTGAACATCTTTCTTAGTAGTGGGGTCGGGGGAAAGAATAGGAAAGGTGATTTCACTATATTTCTGGCCGGGAACAGGCCCTATTACAAGAATATTTTTTTTATTAGGGCGGTAGCTCTGAAAAGACAAATTTCCTATCTTTTCTTTCATTTCGGGAGAAATACGATCGGAAGGAGCTAATTCAAACCCCTCCGGTAAAATAAGAACAGCCCCCACATTCAAACCCCCTTTCTTACCATTAGCAAGCACTTGTTTCACTTGCTTATCATAAGGAATTCGAACAACTGCTTCAAATATAGTATCGGGAAGTACTGCTTGTGGAACTTCAATATCCACGGGCTTATTAGCTAAATGACAATTAGCACATACAATACGCCCGGTCGCTTCTCGTGGATTTTCATAGCCCTGCTGCGCAAAAATGGGATATGCAGTTGAAACGGATGTCCAAGTTATGATATATATCATGAGCGATACGGAAATAGATCGAGTAATATGTTCCTTTATCCAAGAAAAAGTATTTCTAGTTTGCATAGTCTAATCATTGGTCTGAAAATTTCTACAATAAATTGGGTAGGTCGCTAGTATAGTTTCCTATCCACGATTCTGCTATTTATTGGAATCATTTTACCGGAATACTATAAAAATAGTATGAAAACCCCCCGGATAGAATGTTTTTAATACTTATGTAGAACTACAAAGTAAGAAACGTTCTAATTGGATTAATATTGGTAGATCGTTTATCAATCATTCATTGAATGATAAATAACTACAAGTGACGGAGATACACGGTTTAAATAACGAAAAATCCAATATTTAAAAATAGTATCGAGAATAACCGGAAAAGTGGAAACAAGACCAGATATAATTTGATCATTATGACCAAATCCAAAATCTTTGTATACAGAACCAATCATTAGTTCCCAGCCGTGGGGTGAATGAAATCCGATACATAAATCGGTTAATAAAAGAATTGAAAAAGCTTTTACTGTATCACTTAAGTTATATAGGAATTCCTGAGCCCAAGAGTTAAGAATAACAAGTTCTTCATTACCTAAAATAGAATAACCACTTAAAATAACAAAACAGATTATATTTGTCGACAAGTGTAAAATTGTATGGATACGATCCTCGTTGTGTATCTTGATTAATTGGATCGTTTCTTTCTGGATTCCTATAAGAAGCTTTTGTATATATGTCTCCGAGTATTCTTTGATCATTTCTTCCAAGAAGAGGATTTCTTCTAATTCTATGAACTTTTCTAGAATACTTTTTTCTTGAATATCATTCAAAAAAATTTCGGATTGGCCGATATTCGCCCAATTAATAACCCAAGATTCCATACTTTTAGTAAATGAGAGAGAAATCCACCAGGGCAGAAATACTATAGCTGCAAGATACAAAAGAGGAGTGAATGCTTTCTTTTTTGCCATTTTTCGCCTGTTAATTAAAAATTAACCCACTCCATTTGTCGGACTTTATGTGATCGAATATTTCTTTCAAACATGAGTTCTAGACAGGGCATCAAACCTATGAATCTATTTTATTATTTTATTTGTGATTTTGTTTTGAATCTAGAAAGAATACAGAAATAGACTAACACTCCACTTCAAATTCGACTGAAGATACAAAATAGTGTTGCCAGATACCTCAATTCATCAAATTGCAAACAAATGTCTCCTTTCGATGAATGGCCGAAAGAAGTACTTTAAGAAATGAATATTATTGAGATTTTGAGACGAAAGAACTCCTTATTCTATCAAAATATTCAATATTTCAAAAAAAAAATTCCAACGATTTTCCATAGTCAAGAATAGAATAATTGAGAGAAAGATATTGTGATGGTCAAAAAAATAAGCGGCAAAACAAGACAGAAATGGGCCCGTTATCATTATTAAGAAAACCCATTATTATTGGTATAGTAAAGAACAGATAAAAAGGTCGATTGACAAAGAAAATAATTTACAATATATGGTTTATCTGCATCTAAAGTATCACTTAGTTATCGAAAAAAAGGATTCTTGCGTTTTTCCCTCCTGCCGAGAAAGCATCCGTTCTTCCGCCCAGTTCCTTTTCTCAAAATCAAAATACTTCAATTGGTACGCGCAAGAAATAGGCCAATTCCGCGGCTTTTTGTTCAATTTCTCGTGGAGTTAAATTCTCATCAGTACGGGTCAACGGAATAGCCCCCCGGCCTCTGATATCCATATAAAGGACACGACGGGTATAAATACCCTCTTTAACTTCGATTCGAACGGATTGAATATCTTTTATACGGAATCGGAGGAATATGCGACGATTTTTTCCAGGAAATCCCCAACGAAAAATACACACTATTCCTTCCTTTCTATCGAATTGATCATAACCACTACCTACATTCCAGGAAATTGTGCACCACAAATAGGAACTAATAAAGAGACCCGCGATTCCGTAGAAAGACATCACGATTCCCTGTGGAAAAAAAAGAATTTGCTGAGACGGAACAAAAGATATCAAATTTCTACCAAGAAAACTGGAAGTTCCAACCAACAAGAATCCTACTGAACCTAAAAAAACGATAAGGGCCCAACAAAAATTACTTAGTTTTCGAGACCCCGTTATAAGTTCTATCCATATATGTTCTGATCGCCAACTCATACTTCATCCGATTACATTTTATTGAAATTGAGAGAATACCCCAAATGATTTTGACTTTACTTTTTTTGTTTCCGAATGAACTTTCATCAACTAGCACTAGTTTGATGTGAACTAGCACTAGTTTAATGGGAACTTTTAGGAGTAATTCATCAAATTGTTTAGATCTAAAATAATAACATACCCCTCATATGATCCCAATATACATATTGATATACATATAGATCCACCAAGTTTACATTTTAGGCATCCAGCGATCCTGATCTATATTGAAACTGGCTAGAATTCAGTTATCTATAGATCATTTTCTGCAGACATAAGAGCTTTTTCCTTTATGTTCGGCGGAAATCACATGTTCTACTTCTACTATATTTTCTTTTCCGAAATCAATATCTCTGTTATGCTACAAGTCTAAGTAAAAAAAAAAGAATGAGACTGGGTCCCCTCGGATCTAAACAATCTTGTTTTTTTGAACATAAAGAAATAAAGAACCCATTGCAATTGCCGGAAATACTAGGCCTACTAAAGGCACAAAAATAGAGGGAAAATTGAAAGTTGTCATAAAATGGGGTACCTCGATTTATTATTTGTACCTGTTCTTATTTTTTTTTTATATCATATTTTATATTTATACTAATTATAATTAATAATTGTAATTATTATGAATTCGTAGTTATTATTAATTAATAATTAATTAATTCAATTTGAAAATTCTTATTAGAGATATTAAGTATCTAAGTGAGTATATAGAATAAGTCCAAGGAATGTAGAACTAAATAAATGGACTTATTCATCTATCTACATGAAAGATACATATGATAATCCATTTTTTTTTTCTTCGTTTCTTTGTTCTTGTCTTCGAATTTCATTTTAATATTTAATAAAGAAAGAGTTTCTTACAAATTATCGAAAGATTCGTTAGAATACGACACAACCGGGATTTTTAGTGAAAACGAGATTTTCGGGAGATGGAGAAAGATACAAAACTATATATCTATTTTTTCTATAATTTGATTATATACGTAAGATGAAATTCGTTTTATTTTCCTAATTTCACGAAAGGAAGAACTCACGTTTTTATCTTGTTGATAGAGACCTTCTTAATTAGTAATCGGGAATCTAGGTAAAAAAAAAGAGTTATACGCAACTTTTGATTCTTTCTACAATTAGATCTTAGGTCGTCAAAGAAAACTCCCTTTTTAGTTACTTTGATTCCGATAAGCTAAGATTAGGATAAGCTAACTACTTTTTTTGTTTGCTACAAATAAAATAATTGAACTTAGTGCGCTCTACTTGATTGAATTAGAATTCAAAGGAAAGAAGGCGTGGAGCTTAAATAATTCACTCAGAACACTTTTTAAAAGATTACGCGGTACGATTAGGTCGAATAAGCCCTTCTGGAATAAATATTCAGCCGCCTGTGAACCTTCGGGTACTGTTTTATTCAATGTTTGTTCAATTACTCTTTTACCCGCAAATGCAATGTAGGAATTTGGTTCGGCAATAATAATATCTCCCAACATACCAAAACTAGCTGTTACCCCACCAGTAGTAGGAGATGTAAGGATTGATACATACAATAACTTTTTATTTGATTGATAATCATATAAAGCAGACGATATTTTAGCCATTTGCATCAGGCTCAAACTCCCTTCTTGCATGCGCGCTCCCCCCGAAGCGCACACTATAATAAGAGGTAGAAATTGATTGGTAGCGTACTCAATCAAACGGGTGATTTTCTCCCCGACTACGGATCCCATACTACCCCCCATAAACTGAAAATCCATAACCCCAATTGCTACGGGAATACCATTTAGTTGACCTACGCCTGTTTGAACAGCCTCAGTTAATCCTGTCTTTCTTTGATAAGAATCAATACGATCTTTATAAGGCTCCTCCTCCGAATGAAATCCAATGGGATCCAGAGAGACCATGTCTTCATCCATAGGGTCCCAAGTACCGGGGTCGATCGAAACTTCGATTCTTTCTGAACTACCCATTTTCAAATGGTATCCACACTGTTCACAAATATTCATTTTTGATTTCAAAAATTTCTTATAATTTAATCCATAACAATTTTCGCATTGAGCCCACAAATGCCTGTATTTTTGAGTTGCATCGAGATCACTAGGCCTTTCTCTTAGAGTTAAATCACTACTCTTCGCGCGGGTTCGTATACTGGACCCCCCGCTTTCACTACTAGTTTTACGTTTATCAAAAACGCATCTAGAAATGTAACCGTCACTACTATCACTTACAATGGACGTATCAATACAGATTTGAGACTGAAGATAACTGTCAATACAACTAGTAATGTGATTATTCCAACTAGATTGAGTATCATAAATGGAACCATTGTATAAGGAATCTTCATTCGTAGATCCATTATTCATATAACTAGAATTGCGATAACTAGAAAAAGAACTTTCTAGTTCACTCAGAAAAGAATGATCGCTGTCAATCTCAAAAATCTTATTTTCTATATCAAAATAGATAGAATAACTGTCTCCATTACTATCCCTAACTAAAAAAATATCATCAGAGATGAAATTCTGAATATCTTTCATGCCAAATAAAGGACCAACATCACTGTAACTAAAATTGCCACGACCCCTCCAACTATGAATGTTTTTAGCCCTACCCTTTCGATTTGGATCTTCACTTTCACTAGTATCTTCAAAAGGACTAAGATTGTCCGTTAATTTCTTTATCCCATACCCGCGTTCTAACTCCTTCTTAAACACCGTCAAATTAAACCACGATCTTTCCATAGAGTTTTCTCACCCCCTATTTGTACTATTTGTATAAATTGTATAAAAATACAATAGATGAATAGTCATTTGATCCACAATTCTTTATTTTTATTTGAATATTTTATTCCCTATCAAACTAAACATAGAAATTCAATCACTACTAATAGGAAGTGTGAATAGGGATTTGCTTTTGTGGAAATACGAGGGTAAAACTTCACTATAAATATGATATATGATGGAATCCCGTTTTATTCTAAATTAAATAGAATGATAAAAAAGGTTTTTCCTCCGTCTCTTCGCATCGAACAAAAAAAGAAATGTTTGTTCTCTCCTAGAAAGCATTTTTCGTAAAATCTCGTCTACTAAAAAGTGAAAACTCTATTCCAACACGGAACGAAAAAGACAATATACAGGATGGGGCGAAAGATTTATGATACTTCGCTTGATTCGGGGAAACTACAGGATATATAAAGAATATACCAATCCTAAGGATCCATAGGTTTAATTGTGGATCCAAGACAACAATAGAAAAATTCGAGTCTTAGATTTCTATTTCAAATCTTCTATATCTAGAGATATGTGTATTTATCCAAAATACGTGCAATGCACTAGAATTTTTGTATTCGGCTCAATCCTTTTAGTAAAAGATTGGGCCGAGTTTAATTGCAATTCAATTAAGAGAACGGAGAGTAATTACTTTTCATTTTCCTTATTTATCCAAAGTATCCACTGCTTTAAACTCAAATTTGATTTCTTTCCATACCTCACAAGCGGCAGCTAGTTCAGGACTCCATTTGCTAGCTTCACGGATAATTGCATTACCTTCAGCAGCAAGATCACGTCCTTCATTACGAGCTTTTACACACGCTTCTACAGCTACTCGGTTAGCTACGGCACCTGGCGCATTACCCCAAGGGTGTCCTAAAGTTCCTCCACCGAACTGTAGTACGGAATCGTCTCCAAAGATCTCGGTCAGAGCAGGCATATGCCAAACGTGAATACCTCCTGAAGCCACGGGAATAACACCTGGCAGGGAGACCCAATCTTGAGTGAAATAAATACCGCGACTTCTATCTTTTTCAACAAAATCATCACGCAGTAAATCAACAAAGCCTAAAGTAATATCTCTCTCTCCTTCAAGTTTACCTACTACGGTACCGGAGTGAATATGATCTCCACCGGACAGACGTAACGCTTTAGCTAGTACACGGAAGTGCATACCGTGATTCTTCTGTCTATCAATAACTGCATGCATTGCACGGTGAATGTGAAGAAGTAACCCATTATCTCGGCAATAATGAGCCAAACTGGTATTTGCGGTGAATCCTCCTGTTAAGTAGTCATGCATTACGATAGGAACTCCCAATTCTCTAGCAAATATAGCTCTTTTCATCATTTCTTCGCATGTACCCGCAGTAGCATTCAAGTAATGCCCTTTGATTTCACCTGTTTCAGCCTGTGATTTATAAATTGCTTCGGCACAAAATAAGAAGCGGTCTCTCCAACGCATAAATGGCTGGGAGTTCACGTTCTCATCATCTTTGGTAAAATCAAGTCCACCGCGAAGACATTCATAAACCGCTCTACCATAGTTTTTAGCAGATAACCCCAATTTAGGTTTAATAGTACATCCCAGCAGAGGACGACCGTACTTGTTCAATTTATCTCTCTCAACTTGGATCCCATGAGGCGGGCCTTGGAAAGTTTTAACATAAGCAACAGGAATTCGCAGATCTTCCAGACGTAGAGCACGTAGGGCTTTGAATCCAAATACATTTCCTACAATGGAAGTAAACATGTTAGTAACAGAACCTTCTTCAAAAAGGTCTAAAGGGTAAGCTACATAACAGATATATTGATCTTTTTCTCCAACAACGGGCTCGATGTGGTAGCATCGCCCTTTGTAACGATCAAGGCTGGTAAGTCCATCGGTCCACACAGTTGTCCATGTACCAGTAGAAGATTCGGCAGCTACCGCGGCCCCTGCTTCTTCAGGCGGAACTCCAGGTTGAGGAGTTACTCGGAATGCTGCCAAGATATCAGTATCTTTGGTTTCGTATTCAGGAGTATAATAAGTCAATTTGTACTCTTTAACACCCGCTTTGAATCCAACACTTGCTTTAGTCTCTGTTTGTGGTGACATAAATCCCTCCCTACAACTCATGAATTAAGAATTCTGACAACAACAAGGTCTACTCGACACGAATGAATTGGGCGTTAATGAAACTTTTCACAGAAACCTTTCACAAACTTCCCAATTAATACTAATATTATCAACTAATCAGAATGTTTGATTATTAGACCATGGTATTTGATTTACCAAACACATCATTATTCTATACTCTTTCATATATATAGCGCAACCCCATTTTCTTTTTGATCTTTTTTGGAATCGAAATACCTAACCTAACTAATAAGAAATTCCCTCTTGACAGTGCTATATGTTGTATATGTAAATCCTAGATGTGAAATGGGCGTAATTCATCTATGAACTAATGATGAAAGGGTATAAAAAAACGAAAAGAATAGGCTATAGACCTAAATCGATATGCTGAAATAAAAAATAAGAAAAGCCAATTAAGAATAAGATAGAAATAATGAATCGTAATATAAATAGAGTTCGGGTTCGAATTCCATAGAATATTTTATATAATATAGATGGGATTGTCTATAATGGTAGACAAATGGAAAACTTTATCAAGATCTTTATTCATCCGCTTGAAATTTTTAAAATAGCTTGGTTGAGTTTGCAAATTAACTCATTGAATTAACTCATTGAATAGTAAACGATTGAATTGGATTCGGTTGGAGGGCACCAACAAAATCGAGTGCTAACTCCCATTTGTTATTGAATTAACTGATCGACGTACTATCAGACATTTATTTTGAATTCGATAATTTTCACAAAAAAATTTCGACATATTTTTTTTTATTTATTATTTTATTATGAGAATTAATCCTACTACTTCTGGTTCTGGGGTTTCCACGCTTGAAAAAAAAAACCTGGGACGTATCATCCAAATCATTGGTCCGGTACTAGATGTAGCCTTTCCGCCAGGCCAGATGCCTAATATTTATAACGCTCTGGTAGTTAAAGGCCGAGATACTGTTGGTCAACCAATTAATGTGACTTGTGAAGTACAGCAATTATTAGGAAATAATCGAGTTAGAGCTGTAGCTATGAGTGCTACAGACGGTCTGATGAGAGGAATGGAAGTGATTGATACGGGAGCTCCTCTAAGTGTTCCGGTCGGTGGAGCGACTCTAGGACGAATTTTCAATGTGCTTGGAGAGCCTGTTGATAATTTAGGTCCTGTAGATACTAGTACAACATTTCCTATTCATCGATCTGCGCCTGCCTTTATACAGTTAGATACAAAATTATCTATTTTTGAAACAGGAATTAAAGTAGTAGATCTTTTAGCACCTTATCGCCGCGGGGGAAAAATCGGACTATTTGGGGGAGCTGGGGTTGGTAAAACGGTACTCATTATGGAATTGATTAACAATATTGCCAAAGCCCATGGGGGCGTATCCGTATTTGGCGGAGTGGGTGAACGTACTCGTGAAGGAAATGATCTTTACATGGAAATGAAAGAATCTGGAGTGATTAATGAAGAAAATATTGCAGAATCAAAAGTGGCTTTAGTTTATGGCCAGATGAATGAACCGCCGGGAGCTCGTATGAGAGTTGGTTTGACTGCCCTAACGATGGCGGAATATTTCCGAGATGTTAATGAACAAGACGTACTTCTATTTATCGACAATATCTTCCGTTTCGTTCAAGCAGGATCCGAAGTATCGGCCTTATTGGGTAGAATGCCTTCCGCTGTCGGTTATCAACCCACCCTGAGTACCGAAATGGGCTCTTTACAAGAAAGAATTACTTCTACCAAAGAAGGGTCCATAACTTCTATTCAAGCGGTTTATGTACCTGCAGACGATTTGACCGATCCTGCCCCTGCTACCACATTTGCACATTTAGATGCTACTACCGTACTATCAAGAGGATTAGCTGCCAAAGGGATCTATCCAGCAGTAGATCCTTTAGATTCAACCTCAACCATGCTTCAACCTCGGATCGTTGGCGAGGAACATTATGAAACTGCGCAAAGAGTTAAGCAAACTTTACAACGTTATAAAGAGCTTCAGGACATTATAGCTATCCTTGGGTTGGACGAATTATCCGAAGAGGATCGTTTAACCGTAGCAAGAGCGCGAAAAATTGAGCGTTTCTTATCACAACCCTTTTTTGTAGCCGAAGTATTTACAGGTTCTCCAGGAAAATATGTTGGTCTAGCAGAAACCATTAAAGGGTTTCAATTGATCCTTTCCGGAGAATTAGATGGTCTTCCTGAGCAGGCCTTTTATTTAGTAGGTAATATCGATGAAGCTACCGCGAAGGCTATGAACTTAGAAATGGAGAGCAATTTGAAGAAATGACTTTAAATCTTTGTGTACTGACCCCTAATCGAATTATTTGGGATTCAGAAGTGAAAGAAATCATTTTATCTACAAATAGTGGTCAAATTGGCGTATTACCAAATCATGCTCCTATTGCTACAGCTGTAGATATAGGGATTTTGAGAATACGCATTAAGGACCAATGGTTAACGATGGCTCTGATGGGCGGTTTTGCTAGAATAGGCAATAATGAGATCACTGTTTTAGTAAATGATGCGGAAAAGGGTAGTGATATTGATTCACAAGAAGCTCAGCAAACTCTTGAAATAGCAGAAGCTAATTTGAGAAAGGCTGAAGGAAAGAGACAAATAATTGAGGCAAATCTAGCTCTCCGACGAGCTAGGACAAGAGTCGAGGCTGTCAATGCAATTTCATAACTAGTTGGTGTGTTCAAATAATCAAAAGAGGTTCTGTTTCTAAACCCTATTTTGATTGGATTCACTCGACAGAATCCAATCAATGCAGAATCCAATTTAGATACAACGCAATTCAAAAATGAAATCAATAAAAAATCTATAAAAATATACTAAAGGGTGGGACAAAAAACTTATTAGATACCGTTGACTCCGGTATCTAATAAGTTCTACCTACTATTGGATTTGAACCAATGACTCCCGCCGTATGAAAGCAATACTCTAACCACTGAGTTAAGTAGGTCATTTATTATCCCAAAGAGAACCAAACGGAACCCATCCCATGGATGGATTATAAATATCATATTCCTTATAAGCAACAATAATCCAAATAAGCAACAATAATCCAACCAATACTACTCAAAAATTTAGGATGTTGGATCATAGAATATTCATCTTGACAACAAATTATATACATGATAAAATATGCATCACAAGCACTAAGGGCTATAGCTCAGTTGGTAGAGCACCTCGTTTACACGCGCGCCAATGGTTTTCAGGGGAATCCACCATATAATCCAAAAAATGGATCTTATTGAGAAATTGATGTCTTACTCCATAATAACTTTAAGAGAACAATAGCCTGACGAGAGGTTCGGTCCTATTTGAGTGCCCTTTGTAAGTACCAAACAGGCTCCGCCTTGAGATATTGATAAGGTCAATAGCAGTATATTCAATGCTAGGCATTATGAGTATAAGGCGCTCAAAAAATCTCTTTTCGTCCTATGAACTTGAAGGTGTATGAAGTTTCATATTGGATTTTTTAAGCCGAACGATAGAGACTTCATTTAACTTAAAATTCTAGGCCAAAGGCAGACCTACGTCAAAATAACTTCACCTTTGAAACACTTTGGTAGTGCTCTGAATTAGAATCCCAAATAATGAATCAGAGCACATGGAGCCATCTCCTTTTTTTTCTATCAAGAAAAAAAATATGGCGGATTGGCTGATATTTCTATCAGTTAATGAAAGAGCCCAATGCAAAAAAAATGCATGTTGGGTCTTTGAAACAGTTCAGATCATTTTGATAATAATAAGTTTGATCTGTTTTACCGAGAAGGTCTACGGTTCGAGTCCGTATAGCCCTAGAGCCCTATAAAAAAAATGAATAAAATTCCAAATTTTCATTTGAAATAAAAAATTGTATAATTTTGATTTCTTTATTCTTGTTTGTTGCTTATAACTGGTCGGTTGGTTCATCGAAACAAAATTTTTCCTAGAAACTCACTCACGGGAATCATTTAAAGCAGAACAGAAAACCGAAATATTTCAAGGGAT
>JAPKLW010003234.1:35000-40000 GCA_026898455.1 Plectranthus barbatus
CTAGATTAACCAGAATAATTGAAATCTCTTTTGTATTAGATTAGGGAATTGTGAATAGGCCAAGAAAAAAGTAGAATTGGGGATTCGTTGGGATTCTTAGATTTATTTGGAAGATACTTATTTCATATGAGCCGAACCAATAGGATGAATCAAAGGAGTTCTCCGCCATAAACCTTATACTGTGCCTATTGCTTAGACCGTTCTAGAAAGTCATGTCGAGACGAATTAAGAAATCGAATAAGAATGAAAATACCAAGAAATGAAAGGGTATCGAATTTGATTTATTTGTATTGTATCTGAACCGAATCTTGTCTATTTCAACTTTGACTTTTTGTTCTTTCAACAAACCAATTTACCCTTTCAAATATGAAATATGTATGAAGTATTAACATTCTTTTTGAATGAAAGAAAAAAAGAGAAAATAGAATTTCATTTTTTTTCTTTAAGAAACTTTTCCCATCTATTTTATAGTATTTTATAGATGGGGTATATCTCGCCAAGATAGATAAAAGAAAAGTATGTATTATGATCCAGATTTGAAATTAATACGTATCCCGCTTCATATCAATTAATTTATATTTCTAAAAGAAAAGTTTAACCATGTGTCAGGAACCAGATTTGAACTGGTGACACGAGGATTTTCAGTCCTCTGCTCTACCAGCTGAGCTATCCCGACCATTTTCAATATAGCATCCCACCCTCATTTTATTAGATGACTGCAGTCGATGTCAATTAAAGGGACAAGGGGGATTACAAAGTTTTCTCCAAGTCCTTTAATTTTAATACTATTTTGTGAATTATTCACATTGGCATTCCTTGCTTCATTTGGAATGCGTATTCTATATCACATGTGATAAGAGAAAGTCATTTACGCCCAAATACGTTTGTCAAAGAATCAGAAAGATAAAGGAATTTGGAACCGCTAACTAAAAGGGAAAAGGGGGGGTAGGGTAAATATTTTAGGGGTCAAATAAGCTTTTTGGGGATAGAGGGACTTGAACCCTCACGATTTTTAAAGTCGACGGATTTTCCTCTTACTATAAATTTCATTGTTGCCCATATTGACATGTAGCATGTAGAATGGGACTCTATCTTTATTCTCGTCCGATTAATCAGTTCTTTAAAAGATCTATCGGACTATGGAGCGAATGAGTTGATGAATATTCGATTTTTTCTTCAACGTAGAATCAATTCACACCAATTTTTCCATTTTTTCATATTAAAAGATTCGGGCCATCATTAACCATTTGATATAGTATTCAATAGATGTGTTTATCCTTCATCCTTTCTAAAGTTTTCATGGAAAGATTCCTCTACCAGCGCAGTCAACTCCCATTTGTTAGAACAGCTTCCATTGAGTCTCTGCACCTATCCTTTTCGTTTTGTGAATCTTTGTTTTGAGAAAACAGGATTTGGCTCAGGATTGCCCATTTTTATTAATTCCGGGGTTTCTCTGAATTTGAAAGTTATCACTTAGTAGGTTTCCATACCAAGGCTCAATCCAATTAAGTCCGTAGCGTCTACCGATTTCGCCATATCCCCCTTCCTTTTTCTTTTTTTTTGAGATTAAGATTTTATTAGAATATTAGTCCTTTTTCTTTCATTTCTACTGGAACCTTTGAATTTATTAGATAGCGATTACTATCCCGACAAAGTCTTTTTTCTTACCTATAGGAAACCCGTATTTGATTCAATCAAATTGGATTTTATCATTTCTGTATCGGCAATTCAATATAGATTGATATATATCCTTTATAGATCTTTCTATTCATGCCATTTTTCCCATGCAATTGGGATACTCAAAGGGTCGATTCTTTTTTTTTTTTTTCTTAACTTCCCCTTTTACGAATGAAAGCCGGGGAATGTTTGATTAGTTATAACTAATCAACCGAATTCGGAAGAAATAAATAAATTATAGAGAAATATAATATATAGGATAGAAAATATAGAAGTGTAACAAAAAGAATTTCAAATGTCATGTGAATTCAAAATAAAAAAAATTGACTATCTAAAAATATTTAAGATTGACTATCGAATATTATTCTATTCGAATTTATAATTCTGATAAAGAAATCAAAATTCTATATCGCTATATAAAATATAAATCGTTATGTTCTATAATATCCAATATTTATTGGTAATTATGGATTCTATTCTTTTCTATATTTCTAGAGACACTATACTTATAGTGTCTTGAATTTCGATGCATAGAAAATTTCTATTACTATAATGCGGGCCCGCTTAGCTCAGAGGTTAGAGCATCGCATTTGTAATGCGATGGTCATCGGTTCGATTCCGATAGCCGGCTTTTTCTATTTTTCATTTTTTTATTCAATTTTTTTTTGAAAAATTGAGAATCTTCCTTTGAAATCAAAGAATATTGAAAAGTGTCTTCCCCTCTTTCCAAAATCCATGAATTTATTAAATTATAGGTTAAGTTGTTATAGGGGGAACCCCTGACTATGCCAGGAAAAGGATCTTATATATTCTTATATATATAATAATAGAAAGTTTGACTATTTATCCAATTTATCTCATTCTTCTTTATAGTATTTATAGTAATAGTACATTACTTCAGCAAACTTCGCTTCATTTAGTTCAGTTTGAGTTTAGATTTATTCTGTAAAATCAAATTTTCAAAAAAAAAAAAGAATGAAATGAATTCTAAATAAGAATTAAGGAGTCTTTATGTCGCGTTACCGAGGACCTCGTTTCAAAAAAATACGCCGCCTGGGGGCTTTACCAGGACTAACTAATAAAAGGCCTAAAGCTGGGAGTGATCTTAGAAACCAATCGCGTTCCGGGAAAAAATCTCAATATCGTATTCGCCTAGAAGAAAAACAAAAATTGCGTTTTCATTATGGTCTTACAGAACGACAATTACTTAAATACGTTCATATCGCCGGAAAAGCCAAGGGGTCAACAGGTCAAGTTTTACTACAATTACTTGAAATGCGTTTGGATAATATCCTTTTTCGATTGGGTATGGCTTCGACTATTCCTGCAGCCCGCCAATTAGTTAACCATAGACATATTTTAGTGAATGGGCGTATAGTAGATATACCAAGTTATCGCTGCAAACCCCGAGATATTATTATGGCGAAGGATGAACAAAAATCCAGAACTCTGATTCAAAATTCTCTCAATTTTTCCCCTCAGGCGGAAGTGCCAAACCATTTGACTCTTCACCCAGTCCAATATAAAGGACTGGTCAATCAAATAATAGATAGTAAATGGGTCAGTTTGAAAATAAATGAATTGCTAGTCGTAGAGTATTATTCTCGTCAAACTTAATTAAACCTAAACTCAAATAAAATAGCAGAGGTTCGGGCAATTTTCTTCCCTTTTATCAAATTAACCTAAGGTTAAGTAAGAAAAATACGGGTTTGATTGCGATTTTATCTCATTTATGTATCATAGCCCGAGGGGCTATTTTCATATTGTTTCTGGTATTCTTCCTAGTCGCGGAATTAGGAATAGAAAATCTATATCAATGAAAGGTTTAACTGGTGGAATAAAGGTCTCCATTGCTATTTGATCCGGTATTTTTAATAAAATGGATCTATTTATTAAGTGAAAGTGCGGAAAGAGAGGGATTCGAACCCTCGGTAAACAAAAGCCTACATAGCAGTTCCAATGCTACGCCTTGAACCGCTCGGCCATCTCTCCTACATAATGATTATGAATCAAAAACCAAGTGAATAGTGAGTTCTTCATATTTCATTCTAGATTATTGGATAGGTATGACCAATCCATTTTAACTATATATTTGAACTATATATTACAAAATATTATAAATAAAAATATAAAATTTTTCATCAAAGTAAAGAAAGATCTTTCGAGGCCCCAAGACAATTATTTTTTTATTTGTAATTTTGAAAATGAAAAGGGGATTTGCAAAAACGACTCCTACTATAAATTTGATTAAATCAATGAATTAGAACGAATCAACTGATTAATAGGTCTATTTTTTTTAGACTAGGGTTAATGGATACCTTTCTATCATAATTCTATATAGACTACGATTCCATACCTTACAAATTCTCAAATTTCTTTCCAGATTTAGAATTCTCAACAACAAACCCCTCCCTTCACCCCTCTATTCTAGATTGATAAAATATTTTGTATAGTGGATTGTATACCTGCTATGTACATAACATAAAAAGGAGGTGATTATTCTATTTTCATCATAGAATGATTTTTTCTTCTTTGTATCATAATTCAATACAAATTTCTCGAGTTATTTGAATCGGTAACTTCAACGAAATCGGAATAGTTCGCTTCGTTGGTATACTACTACATTAGGATGAAATCGAAATTAGGATGAAATCGAACCGGGTTGGACTATTTCTTATTGATTCCTATAAAAAAGGAACAATTGGAATAAAAAGCCCATAATCTTTTTTTTTTTTCAAATCAATCTATTTTTATGTTATTTCGTACTGTACAATTCTTTTCTTTGTGGGATCATTTTCCCCCGAGAGGGAATGAGAAGAATTATAAAATGGATTGCTAGCTATGCCTAGATCGCGGATAAATGGAAATTTTATTGATAAGACTTTTTCAATTGTAGCCAATATCTTATTGCAAATAATTCCGACAACTTCAGGAGAAAAGGAGGCATTTACCTATTATAGAGATGGTGTGATTTGATTCTTTTTTTTTTTTTTTTATTTCTCTCGGTCTTACGAGAAAGACACGTGATTCGGGAAAATTTTTGAAATAAATCTACGCTTGTTGAAGGTGAAGTTTGGAAATAGAACAATTCCTTCTGTCGTGTATCCTCGATTAATGCAACCTCAGATGCTATGTTTCAATTTTAGATTCTAGTATTGAGCGAAAGGTTATACCTAGAGGTTCTGTATTATGGGGCAATCCTACTCCACTACACTAGTACCAACGGACAGCATAAGGGAAGAAGCACTACACCTAGGAATCAACAACACGAAAACCTTGTTAGAAATGACCCCTTTCCTTATTGGGCTCGGGACTAAAAGAAT
>JAPKLW010003234.1:45000-47135 GCA_026898455.1 Plectranthus barbatus
CTTTTTCTATTATTTCTTTCTGCCATATCCTTAATAGCAGGTTGGCTGCATTTACAACCGAAATGGAAACCTAGTGTTTCATGGTTCAAAAATGCTGAATCTCGTCTGAATCATCATTTGTCAGGACTCTTCGGCGTAAGTTCCTTGGCTTGGACAGGACATTTAGTACATGTCGCTATTCCTGGATCCAGAGGGGAGTACGTTCGATGGAATAATTTCTTAGATGTATTACCACATCCTCAAGGGTTAGGCCCACTTTTTACAGGTCAGTGGAATCTTTATGCTCAAAACCCTGATTCAAGTAGTCATTTATTTGGGACCTCCCAAGGAGCAGGAACTGCCATTCTAACCCTTCTTGGGGGATTCCATCCACAAACACAAAGTTTGTGGCTGACTGATATTGCTCATCATCATTTAGCTATTGCATTTATTTTTCTTGTTGCTGGTCATATGTATAGAACTAATTTCGGAATTGGACACAGTATCAAGGATCTTTTAGATGCACATATTCCTCCAGGAGGGAGATTGGGGCGTGGGCATAAGGGTCTTTATGATACAATCAACAATTCGCTTCATTTTCAATTAGGCCTTGCTCTAGCTTCTTTAGGGGTTATTACCTCCTTGGTAGCTCAACATATGTACTCTTTACCTGCTTATGCATTCATAGCACAAGACTTTACTACTCAAGCTGCATTATATACCCATCACCAATATATCGCAGGATTCATAATGACAGGAGCTTTTGCTCATGGAGCTATCTTTTTCATTAGAGATTACAACCCGGAACAAAATGAAGATAATGTATTGGCAAGAATGTTAGACCATAAGGAAGCTATCATATCTCATTTAAGTTGGGCCAGCCTCTTTTTGGGATTCCATACCTTGGGACTTTATGTTCATAATGATGTCATGCTTGCTTTTGGTACTCCGGAAAAGCAAATTTTGATCGAGCCCATATTTGCTCAATGGATACAATCGGCTCATGGGAAAACTTCATACGGGTTCGATGTACTTTTATCTTCAACGAGTGGCCCGGCATTCAATGCGGGTCGAAGCATCTGGTTGCCCGGTTGGTTAAATGCTGTTAATGAGAATACTAATTCATTATTCTTAACAATAGGGCCTGGAGACTTTTTGGTCCATCATGCTATTGCTCTGGGTTTACATACAACTACATTGATCTTAGTAAAAGGTGCTTTAGATGCACGCGGTTCCAAGTTAATGCCAGATAAAAAGGATTTCGGTTATAGTTTTCCATGCGATGGCCCTGGGCGAGGGGGCACTTGTGATATTTCGGCATGGGACGCATTTTATTTAGCAGTTTTTTGGATGTTAAATACTATTGGATGGGTTACTTTTTATTGGCATTGGAAGCATATCACATTATGGCAGGGTAATGTTTCACAGTTTAATGAATCTTCCACTTATTTGATGGGCTGGCTAAGAGATTATTTATGGTTAAACTCTTCACAACTTATCAATGGATATAACCCTTTTGGTATGAATAGTTTATCGGTCTGGGCGTGGATGTTCTTATTTGGACATCTTGTTTGGGCTACTGGATTTATGTTCTTAATCTCCTGGCGGGGATATTGGCAAGAATTGATTGAAACTTTAGCATGGGCTCATGAACGCACACCTTTGGCCAATTTGATTCGATGGAGAGATAAACCCGTAGCGCTTTCTATTGTGCAAGCAAGATTGGTTGGATTAGCCCATTTTTCTGTAGGTTATATATTCACTTATGCAGCTTTCTTGATTGCCTCTACGTCGGGAAAATTTGGCTAATTTTTGAATGTGTTATATTCGCGATAATCTCATTTTTTTCGATGGAGAGAAGGCCTGCCTTCTTATATTTCTACATCTAGGATTCGACTTGTATCATGGATACTAATAGGACCTGAACCATTATGGCAAGGAAAAGTTTGATTCAGAGGGAGAAGAAGAGGCAAAAATTGGAACAGAAATATCATTTGATTCGTCGATCCTCAAAAAAAGAAATAAGTAAAGTTCCATCGTTGAGTGACAAATGGGAAATTTATGGAAAGTTACAATCTCCACCACGGAATAGTGCACCTACACGCCTGCATCGTCGTTGTTTTTCGACCGGAAGACCGAGAGCTAACTATCGAGAC
>JAPKLW010003235.1:30087-47130 GCA_026898455.1 Plectranthus barbatus
AGTGGATTTTCTTGGTGGACCGTGAGGTCTCGTGGTTTTTATCTCTTCAATTTGAAGAGAGTTTTCCACGTTAAATTGGTGTGTTCATATTTCTTTTATTCCCAGTTTCTCAAAATTTCTTGGGCTAGAATTTTATGCTCCTGTCAGATTCTAGTAAATCGGGAAGGTGTTGGTTTTGCTTCCGCTTGCTTGCCTGTTTGGTTTTCCATTTGCTGACCACTTTCCCAACAGAACTTGACTAAACCCTTGAGCTACAAGACGAGCCTTGTAGCTATCGATCATGCCATCCGCTAAGAGCTTAACACGATACACCCATTTTAAACCAACCACATTTGCATTTTCAGGGCGTGGAACCAAGGTCCAGGTACGGTTCGCGTGAAGTGCATACAACTCCTCATGCATCGCAGTTACCCATTGTGGAATTTTCATAGTGGACTTCACCCCTCGAGGCTCGGATATAGTGACGAGAGCTAAATATATGGAAGTGCAATTTATATCAGCTGGGTAATGTGTTTTGAAGATGCCCGATTGAGTACGGGTACGCATGGGATGCGTACGTGGAGGAATAAGTGCATCAGCATGCGGCGGAGGATCAGCGACTCGTTCGGGTATATCATCGACCTTCGGCTGAGCAAGTGGCAGCTCAGGTGCAGGCACAGGTTAAATGTCGACAGCTGGCGGGGTAGGTGCATTTTCAGATGGGCATATCCGGCATAAGGGCGACGTAGATGAAGAAGATAAAGTGTGATCCAATGAGGTGGGTGTTGGAGGCGAAGAACCATCAAGATACTCCAGTATATGAAGAGATGATGGCGAGAGAGTCGATGGTGTAGCTGAGAATGGGAAGCAATGTTCATCAAATTTAGCATGCATGGTAATGAAAACCCTCCTGGTGGATTAATTGAGACATTTGAAGCCTTTGTAGAACGTGTTGTAGCCAATAAATACGCATGGAATGCTGCGTGGTTGAAACATATTCTTTGCATAATCACGCATACACGGGTATACGCGGTAGCCGAAGACACAAAAATTATCATAAGCCGGAGGACGACCATAGACAACCTCATAACGAGAGCGATTCCAGAAAATCGGTGTGGGCAGCCGATTAATGATATGAGCAGCCGAGGAGAAAGCATCTGGCCATAAAGTCAAGGGGGCTGAAGCATGAAATAATAAAGTGAAACCCATCTCGGTAATATGGCAATGCTTTCGTTTGGCTCACCCATTTTGCGCAGGAGTATAGAGACAAGAAATTTGATGATGAATCCCAGAATTTTTAAAATGATGTTGAAGGCGATGGTTGGTAAATTCAGTACCACCGTCCGTCTGTAACTTTCATAATTTGCAGCCGAACTGAGTCTCTACAAATGCTTGAAATTGCATAAACACATCCACAAAATAAGATTTTGCACATAGAGGATAAAACCAAGAGAACCGAGAAAAGTCATCAATATTACGGTGTAATATCAAAAATTTAACGATTAAATTTTTTTTATCTTATTTTTTTAACTAGTGCCCCCTACCAAGATAAACTGCTAGTATAAAATTACTACTATTATATAATTTTTTTTAAAAATAGTGCCCCTTCATTCGGAGGCTCGAGTGCGGCGCACCTCTCGCACGTCCTGAAGGCCACCATTGAGTACACCCAACAAGAACATACAACATTGTATCAGAAGGTCTAGCGATGTAATGAGCATACTTATTTCTTTCCGAGTTGTATAAAGAACATGGAAATCAAGGAATAGAGTTGTTTTGTTTTTTCTTACCTCAAAAGGAAATTATTGAATTTGAACTTCCTCATGGTCGAAGGACTCTCGTTCCTTTGATATTGTCGTTGCTGATGCAAAAAGGGATTTGCTGCAGTAATTTAAGTTGATTGTTTAAAGGGTTGGTATTTCTACAAATTCCACGGAGATATCCTCCATCTCCATGTTTACCAGATGCGAGTGCTCAAGACATGGAAAACCGCCATCATTTTACTGCCCAAGTTTTAGATACTCCCTCCGTCCCGGGACAGTCGCAATGTTTTCCTTTTTGGTCCATCCCGGGATACTTGCAACGTTTCCATTTTGGGTAAGTTTTAACAACTTAATTACTCACTAATCATACTTAATCAAAACATTTAAATTCCAATTTTTTTTAAATTAAAATTTTAATTTTTGAAAATACAAATAAAATTAAATTACCCTACCCCACCCCAACCCACCCACTACCTACTCCCACCCCAACCCACCTACTTCTCATTTTCATCCAACCCTAATCTTGCACCACACCTTCGTCTTCTTCGTCCATGTCGTCGATGGCTTCCTCCGATGGCTGGTTCAGTGCACGTCGGAGACGAAGCAATGTGCAGCCTAAATACTGCCTCCCATCACTCCGTATCCCTATTTCTCGTATTCGGGCTTTGAAAACCCTAAATCGGAACCAAATACGATGCGCGCTCCGGTGCCTGACAGTGAGGGTTGGATAAACCCTCGATCATCCCTAATCGACGGTGATTCGCCTCCGTTGATAAATGGCAGGGGGATTTCATCACCCCCTGCTGTGGGTCTTTCGATCTCTGATGTTCGCCACCCCCTGCTTTGGGTCTTCCGATCTCTGATGTTCGCCACCCCCCCCCCGCTGCGATGACTGAGTCCAGGAGCAATGGACTAAAAGGAGGCGACATCGCTGCACTTGTGGCAGCTGTGGCCGTGCCCGACGACGATATTCGATATCCCGCTGGTATCTCTGATCTCGGTTTTTCTTTTATTCTACCTATACATGCTAGCGAACTCCCTATAGTCACTGATTCTGAAGTTTGTCGTAATTTGGGTTGGGATTTTGTGGAAGAATTCGAATAAATTTGCAAAAAGATATTGCATGTTCATATTTAGGGTTCAGAAATTGTCGATTACATATTTATGATTTTATATGATGTCGATTACAAAAAATTAGACTAATCTAACTGCTACACATCATATGTCCAGTGCCTGTCTGATTTCTATCATCTCCATGTTATGCTGATCTGAGATATATGTGATGCATTCCAATATGAGTTCTTTTGGGACTTCCAATGTGTGTGGTAATGTGTTCGATCTTCATAGTCCTCCTTTGCTCATGTGTGGTATCTTGTATGCATTTGAGCCTCTCACCTTCATGATCTCTATTAGGCATGCTTGTAGTGTGATGAACACATCATTCAATGTTGTGGTTGACAACTTTGCATATGAATCTTCTACTGCATGAACTAGTTCATCCACTGTTTTGCTTGCACTCTCATACTGAAGTGATTTAATTGCTCTGAACCACCCCAAATCGTTTACATTGCAATCTGGTGAATTGGGGGGCTGTTGTTTGAGCTTGATGTTGAACCCTTGTCCACATGCAGCATCTCTAAATTGTTGATCATCATCTTGAATATGTGGCCTTGCATTGTCCTGCTGGATATATATTTCTTTGCTTGCTCCTTCTGGCCACTTGCTCTTGATTTCTGGAATTATCTGTCATTACATGAGATCAACAATTGATGAGAACAAATAAATTGTGCCTGTGTGCAGTTGCTTTATGCTAATTGTGCCTGTGTGCAGTTGCTTTATGCTAATTGTGCTTGTGTGCAAGTGTCCCTGAATCTGATTGCTCTAAATTGTCCCTACACCTCTTCAATGATGTGTTGAGCTGAGAAGAACAAACAAATTGTGCATGTGTGCAGTTGCTTTATGCTAATTGTGCCTGTGTGCAAGTGTCCCTGAATCTGATTGCTCCAAATTGTCCCTACACCTCTTCAATGATGTGAAATGCTGAGAAGAACAAACAAATTGTGCTTGTGTGTAGTTGTTTTATGCTAATTGTGCATGTGTGCAAGTGTCCCTGAATCTGATTGCTCTAAATTGTCCCTACACCTCTTCAATGATGTGAAATGCTGAGAACAACAAACAAATTGTGCCTGTGTGCAGTTGCTTTATGCTAATTGTGCATGTGTGCAAGTGTCCCTGAATCTGATTGCTCTAAATTGTCCCTACACCTCTTCAATGATGTGAAATGCTGAGAAGAACAAAATTAAGATCATACCTTAGAGATTAAACAATCTCTAATCACATCTTTTGTGACTTATTCAATTGGCTTTGTAACAATTGTCCCTGCAATCCTATTCTTGCTGTTTCTTTTGGCTGGTTCAGTGTATGTGAAAGGAAATATGCCTATTTTGCCATCAAATAATACTGCCCCTTCATCTGATATAATTGGCCTACTAACTGCAGACATGAACATTACATTGGTAATGAATTTTTTACTCTTACAAGTTCTATAAGGATCATCTTCCCCTGGTGCTAAATAATGCCTATGTGTGGTCTTGGTCATGTAGAACCACTTCTCATCTATGTGGACTGTGTTGTGCATATCCATGAACTTGATCTTGTTTTGCACCCTATCCAATTGTAATGCTTGAAGGCAAAACTTCAAACGACTTACCTTGTTGGGAGTTGTCAGTTCTGGTTTTATGGCATTGGTATGTGCCCTAATCTTGCCCTCTTTCACCCATCTCCCAACTGAAGATTTACTTATCCCAAGACCAATTGCTACTCCCCTAATTGTACTCCTACTTGAATATGTCATCCTTGACAATTTCTCAAGGTCTAACTCCAAACACCCTTGTTTTTTCACTCCTTTTTTTTATTTCTAAGTTGAATAAACCCTTCATCTTCTCTTTGTTTTTTTGCAGCAGTCCAAAGACGATGAACGGTGGATCGATGGACTCCAAACCGTGTGGTTGCTGATGTGATCCTGCCCCTTAAAAGCTTACCATCTTTGCTGCCTTCAAGTAGATATTGGACGAGTTCATTCCGCTCGAGTCTGAAAGTTCTCGGCTTGATTCCATGGGTGTGGCTGCTCTCGGTCTTCTCCATTTTTTTTTCTTGATCGATGATGAAAATAATTTCTGAGATCAACTTTAATTTGTTTTGTAATCTATTCATTAGGTTTGTAATTCAAAATTTAGCATTAGTGATGTGATCAAAAAATTGGCTCTCATTAGTGATGTGATCAAATTTTTTTTGCAATGATTACTTTTTTTATTTGAATTTATAATAGTTGAATGTATTTTTTAAATTCCAAAAAGTATTTATTTAAATCTAATTAACTAACTAATCTAACCCCACTAACTTCTCTAATTTCTTTTTCTTAACCTCCGTGCCGGGTCAAACGTCTCAAGAGACCCGGGATAGAGGAAGTATTATTCTAGATTTGTATATCTTCTTAGATAGTTTCGTATCTCTGTAAATTTATCTTTGTTTTCCAAAAAATATATTCATGTAATTGTACTTTATTCATGTGGTGTGGAATAAAGATTTTACAAATTATCTTACATGCTATCAACCACAACCGTGGGGAAACCCTAATTTTTCCCTCGTTTCTTTTCTTCTTTGATGCTCTTTTTTTTCCTCGTCAACACCTTGCCACGGCCGATCCAGATGGATGCTTTCCCATCCTTCCCCTATCAACCATGATTCACTTGGTTAATATTAAACTTACTTCCACCAATTATTTGTTATCGCACGCGCAGATTGAGCCGCTTCTCGTCACTCAGAATTTCCTTCCATATCTTGATGGTTCTACTTCGGCTCCAGCACATCAGATTACCACAGCCGCTGGTGTTTCCATCACGAATCCGGCTTATTCATCGTGGTTCTCACGTGATCAACTTATCAAGCTATTTTTTGTCTCTACCCTAACCGAAGAATAGATGGTTGTCATCATCGGCTGCAAAACATCAAATGGTGTCTTGAAATCTCTCTCTCGCTCATACAACCATGTGTCCAAAGCAAGAGAATTGAAGGATGATCTCTTAACCGTTAAGTGTGGTGATCTCTCCGTCACGGAATATGGTCAACAATTCAAATCCATATGCGGCAAGCTTGCAGCCATTGGACGTTCGATTGATCCGACAGATAAGTCACATTAGTTTATTTGTGACTTGGGCTCATCATTCTCGACTTTTACCGCTGCCCAATTGGCTCAGGACCCTCTCCCAAATTTTGACATCCTACTTGCTCGTGCCGAAAGCCACAAACTATTTCAGAAATCATCCAACAGCGCTCCATCATCTCAGCCTATCGCTTTTCTCGCTGCATCTAAGAACAAGACTCCCTCCTCTGGGTCAAGTTCCGGATTGAATCGTTGGAAGAAAGGAAAAGGTCATGGCCGATGAACCCCATGGTGCTACTTCTGTCGAGCGTAGGATCATGATGCCTTTGACTACCCGAAGCAGTTTGATCGTTCCTTCGATAGATCTGCTCGCCTACCTCTACAAGCACAATTAGATGAGACCTTGTCATCCTCCTGCTCTATTTCACAGTCCGACATTTCTAATTGACACTTAGACACCGGGGCTTCTGCTCATATCTCCTCGGATGCCTCCAAGCTTGACGATGTGGTTGATTATTTTTGTTTGGATCGTGTGACTGTTGGTAACGGTCCACACCTCTCTATTTCTCATATCAGTTCTTTATCTCTATCTCGTGATCTTTGTTTACGCGATGTTCTCGTTGTTCCTGGAATTACGTAGAACCTTCTTTCAATCAGTAAACTAACTCATGACTTTCCTATTCAAGTTTTATTTACTGATTCTGGTTTTTAGATTCAGAACCAAAGAACTGGGCTTCCTCTCGCCACAGGCGTCAGTAATCAGGGCATGTACGTGCTGAATTCTGGGGTCAAGGCTCTGCACGCTGCTCTTTCGAAGTTGCCGCAAGCCACCTTTGAACTTTGGCACTCGCGTCTTGGCCACTCCGCATCGGCCATTATTTCTCTTTTAGTTAGAGTAAAATTGGTATCAGTTACTTCATTGCTTCCTGCACCACTTATTTGTAGTTCTTGTCAACTTGCTAAAAGCAACCATTTATATTTTCCTATTTCAAATATACGTGTTTCGGCATTGTTACATTTGGTGCATTGTGATTTACGGGGACCATCGCCAGTAACTTTTATATGGCTTTCATTATTACGCAATCTTTATTGATGATTTCTCTCGCTTTTCCTGGTTTTATCCACTACGCGCTAAATCGGAATTCGACGACACCTTTGTTAATTTGAGGTATCGACATTGTAGGAGAAGGGTTGGGAGAATATCATTTTCATATATTCTATTGTGTTACATGATCATCTCTTAAAGAGAGATGATGAGAAATACATATGGAAAGAAACAAAATAAAAGAGAAAAGATAAATCTTATATAAAATTGATCTGGTTTATTTTGAGCTAAATCTTTCCTTAATCTTCTCTGATCTCCTTCATCTTTGATTGATTCTTTCCAACACTGCTTTTGTAAGTATGTCAGCCAGTTGGTTTTTAGAGGAGACAAATGGAAGAGCAACAATGCCTCCTTCAATCTTTTATTTAATGAAGTGCCTATCCACTTCCATTTGCTTCGTTCTATCATGTTGTACTAGATTCTCTGAGATACTTATTGCTTCTTTGTTGTCACATAGGAGTCTACAAGTTTTTCCGGAATATAACCTAAGCTGCATCATCAGTTTCCTTATCCAGAGTATTTCTGTGAGACCACTCTTAATACCACAAAATTCTGCTTCTGCACTTGACAATGCAACCACTTTCTGCTTCTTACTCTTCCATGATACCAAATTCCCTCCAACAAAAGCAAAATATCCCGCTGTAGACTTTCAATCTATCGGGTTTCCAGCCCAATTTGCATCAGTGTAGGCATGAATCTCCAGATGATCTGATTTCTTGAAGAGAACCCCATAATCAAAGGTTCCTTTCAAGTATTTTACATTCCTTAATGCTGCCTCAAGGTGATCTTCTTGTGGATGATGCCTAAACTGACTTACCACACTAACAGCATAAGCAATATCAGGACGAGTGTGAGAAAGATAGATTAACCGGCCACAAGTCATTCGTATTGGCCACGTTCAACAAGGTCAGCTCCTTCTGTGATCCGCATTCCATGATTAATAGCTATTGGAGTTTCCACAGGTTTACATTCAAGAAGCCCAGTCTCTGTGATTAGATCGAGGGTATATTTCTTCTGATTGATGAAAATACCCCGCCGTGATCTGAGTACTTCAATGCCCAAAAAATATTTCAACTTCCCCAAATCCTTCATTTCAAACTCTTGGAACAGGTCCTTTCTTAGATTAGCAATCTCTTCTGGATCGTCCCCAGTCAAAATCATATCATCTACATAGATGATTAAGCATGTTAGATGCTCTCCTCTTCGCTTGATAAACAAGGTATGATCTGAATTGCTTTGCAGGTATCCAAATTTCTTCATAACTGATGTAAATCTCCCAAACCAAGCTCTCGGAGACTGTTTTTGACCGTACAAGGTCCTTTTAAGTTTGCAAACTTCATTTCTCCCAAATTCATGAGAAAATCCCGGTGGCAGAAGCATATAAACCTCCTCCTTCAAATCACCGTGAAGGAAGGCATTAGTAACATCGAACTGGTGGAGTTGCACCCAATAGGTATCTTCCCCTCAGGAAGTTGACACTTCTCATAGGTATTGGTCCGAGCCAGAGCATCAAGCTCTTTATGCATCACCTCCTTCTAATGAAGGATTTGTAGGCCTTAACTTCAGAGGATGGAACTTGTTCTGTATAAAGCGCCTTCTCAAAGGTGGCGGCAGTCTCAGACAATTTTAGTTTTCCTACAGAGCTAATGGGATACCTGGAGTTATGATTATGTCGTTCAGGAGAATAGCATCGGGGAGGAATACCTCTTGTGCTTCGAGGAGGTAAGACATACTGATTTTGAGGCTCAATCACCTCTGATGTTTCCGATTCAGGATCTGGTTCAGGCTCAGGCTCAAGATGGATTTGTTCATCCTCTTCTGAGGATATCAGATGTTCAGGAGAATTCGGAGGCAGCACTTCAGGTAGAGTTTGTTCTATTGTTGCAGAGAGATGCTCATTTGCTATGTGTGTCCCTTGAGGATTAGCAGGCGGAGAAATATTTGGAAGAAGCCAGCTTAGAGGGTCGCTAGTAGGTTTAGTTTCACTCTCCCCCTGACTGCTAAGGTGGCTGCTAAAGAAATATTCCGTTTCAAGAAAATACGGGTTTTACGATTGTAGCATCGATATCCTTTTCTGTGCATTACATAACCGACGAACACACACTTCTCAACACATGGGCCAAATTTAGTGCGTTCGTGTTTTGGAATGTGGATAAAGATGGAACAACTGAAGATATGTGGTTCAAGAGTGAGAGCGGAAGGGACGGAGGTGATGGAAGAAAGGTATTGGAGAGGAGTTTAAAGGTGAAGAATTTTGGTGGGTAACCTATTTGGGAGATAGATACTAGTGGCAACAGCTTCAGGCCATAGAGAAGAAGGAACATTAGATTCTAGCATCATGGCAAGAGTTATTTCTATAAGAATCCTATTCTTTCTTTCTACGATGCCATTTTGTTCTGGAATATAAGGACAAGACGTTTGGTGTAAGATACCTTTTTGTTGACAAAAGTTTAGCATAGAAGAGTTAATGAATTCACCGCCATTATCAGAGAGGAGAATTTGAATGTTTTTGTAAAATTGGGTTTGAATCATAGTATAAAACTGAGTAAATTTTTCAAAAACTTGGGATTTTGTTTCTAAAAAATATACCCAGGTCATCCGGGAGCAATCATCCACAAAGAGAAGAAAATATTTAAATCGAAGACCTCCTAGGACAGGGGCAGGACCCCACACATCAGAGTGAATTAGCGAAAAAATAGAGTCAACACGTTTTTGTTTAAATTTAAAAGAACGTCTATGACGTTTGGCTAAAATGCAAGAATCACATGAAATAACAGAATTTTTAACTAGACTAGGAAAGAGTAATTTTAAATAACTACTAGACGGATATCCTAACCGTCTATGCCACAACCACAATTTCTGATTCGTGGATCCTTGGGTAAGCAACACAGTACCATTTTGAGCTATCTCATCGACACAATACAGCCCAAGCCTCTCAGAACCATGCCCAATAATCTCCTTCATCCTGATATCCTGCAAAACACAGAAGAACGGATTTATAAGAAAAAAGCAGTTTAATTCCCTGGTTACATGGCTAATAGAAAGCAGTTTATGAGATAGTGAGGGAACAAAAAGATAATTTGAAAGACGCAATGTAGGGAAAATTTGTATAGTGCCAAATCTTTCAACAGGTATAAGAGCTCCACTAGCTGTTTGGATATGTGTTTTGGCTGATTTGGTAAGGTTTAAGAAATCAGATCGAGAAAAAGACATTGTGTCTGTAGCACCAAAGTCAAATATCCAACCTCGATTAGATAAATGCAAGGAATTATAACTATATGCGTGATTACATAACGATGAGGGGTAGTAAGGTAAAATGTGAGATCTAAGGGAGGGTATTTTTGGAATAAAGTGATTGAGCCTTAAAATAAGGTTTGGTTCAAAACCAAACCCTTTACCTCTCGTCGACGGCGCCTTGTATCCCTCCGCCTCTGCTATTTCTCCGTCCCAGCCAACCGTTTGCACCGCCCCTCCAAATTCGCCGCCCCCTCCAAATCCGCCGCCTCCCACAATGTCTCCTTGCCCGGCAGTTGAAGAGCTGTCACGTCTGTGCTCCGTTCTCTCGCCGAGTTCAACACCAACCGCAATCTTCCCTTTTCTGGCGGATTTATTGCCGTCTTCCCACCATTTCGGATAACCCACAAGCTGAAAACACTGCTCCTTTGTATGTTTTTGCATACCACAATGTGTGCAAACCAATTTTGATTTATCAATTTTGGTTCGCGGTGGATTTCATCGGCAAGATTCCCCTCGCACTTTCACATTGAATCCTACTCCGATTTAGGACACGGGTCCTTGGATTGTTGCTGCCTGTTGTTGTATCTGCATCCAGGCTATCTCCCATCGAACTCTCGAGAAGTTCGCCTCCGGTGAAGGTAAGGGTGATTCTTTAAGAATATCCCGTCGAACTCCATCTAATTTCCCATCAAGACCGGAGAGAAACTGTAAAAGTCTCCTCTGTTCGACAATGTGATGGTATAGTTCAATTCCTTTGTCACAACAATCTAGAGGATTTGGATTTCTCTGATCAATGTTAAGCCATATACTTGTTAGTTCAGACCAATAGGATTCGACACTTTGATCTCCTTGTTTCACTGTGTTTGCTCGAACCTCTAAGTCGTAGATTTTGAGAGGGTCAGATGTTGTTCCATAGGTGACAGCAAAGCTATCCCAATTGGCGTTGGCAGTCTGATGTTGAGCCAACATAGATATAAGTTTAGTCTCCATGTTTTAGAGAAGTCAAGAAAAAACAATTAAATCATCTTCCTCCCACTGTGTGAAGTCGGTTTCTCCATGTTTGGGTGGAGAGGGGTCGCTTGTAATATGCTTGGTCTTTCCCCTGCCTACGATTGCCACCTTCATTAATCTAGACAAATTGGATAATTGTTTTCATCCAAATTCAATCCAAGATTAATGTTTCCTGCTATTTTGATCACACTCTATCCGTCTGTTTCTGACATATCTTGTATTACAGGGGGGGCTAAAAAGAGGGTAAGAACTGTTTGTTGCCTTGATCTAGTTGAGGGGCTGAGAATGGTATGAGAACGATGATGATGATGATAAAATCTGAGTTCTGGTTTGAGTTGATTTCGAAAGGGTTTGTGAACTGGTTTGAGTTCTGGTTTGAAGGCTATGATGAATAACACATTCTGAGCCTAATTTTTGTTTGGTTCTTTGGAGTAACAGAGCCAGGATATTAATCCTGCTCCAATACCATTTTAATTTGAGGTATCGACATTGTAGGAGAAGGGTTGAGAGAATTTCATTTTCATATATTCTATTGTGTTACATGATCGTCTCTTAAAGAGAGATGATGAGAAATACATAAGGAAAGAAACAAAATAAAAGGGAAATAAGATCAATCTTATATAAAATTGATCCGGTTTATTTTGAGCTGAAATCTTTCCTTAATCTTCTCTGATCTCCTTCATCTTTGATTGATTCTTTCCAACAACCTTTATTAAGTTTCAGGCCTTTGTCGAGAATCAATTCGATTGCAAAATTAAATGATTTCAAACTGATGGCGGAACTGAGTTTACCAACTCTAGATTGTCTTCTCATTTGTCGACTAATTGCATTCACCATCTTATTTCCTGTCGTATACTCTGGAACAAAATGGTAGAGTTGAACGGAAGCACCGACATGTCACTGAGATGGGGCTTGCATTATTATTCCATTCCTCTGCGCCTCTAAACTTATAGGTTGATGCGTTCATTACGACCGGCTATACCATCAACCGTCTTCCTTTAGCTCTCACGAGTAATATCTCTCCATTTGAATGTATCTATGGTCGAGCTCCTTCATATGATTTGTTTAAAGTGTTTGGGTGTCAGGTTTATCCTTGCTTACGGGATTATGTAAAGCATAAACTTCAACCACGTAGCTTGCCTTGTGTTTTTATCGGATATAGCACCGCTCACAAAGGTTTTTGCTGCTGAGATACTTCTACTTCTTGAGTTTATATCACTCGACATGATAAGTTTGACGAAGCTTTTCTTCATTTTTCAAATGGTCATGCTCCGACTTCACAATCGAGCTTGGCTATTTCTAAATTTTTGGACAAAACTGCTATTGTTTTCTCATTACAGGATCATCTCAGCCTACCCGCTATGCCGACCGACAACACGTCCCTCTGTCGTTTATGTGAATCAGACGCTCATCCTGAAAATACACCAGACGATGCGCCTGCTCAACCGGCAGTCGAACCTGAATATGCACATGCTAATCCACCAGCGGCAACACCTAATTTGAACCGCAATCTCGTGGTCCGCACTCATCCTATGCGCACTCATGCCCAGTCTGGTATTTTCAAACCTCGATATCCCATTGATCTTACTTATATTTCACGTTATTATGCTCTTGTTGCTCTTCCAAAGCCTCGCAGCATTAAAACGGCTCTCAAAATTTTGGAATGGACTCGTGCAATGAAAGAAGAGTTGGCAGCCTTGCACGAAAATAAAACTTGGATGTTTGTTCCTCGTCTAACCTCCACGAATATTGTAGGATCAAAATGGGTTTTTTTCGCACTAAGCTCTGTGCCGACGGGTCTGTAGATCGTTACAAAGCTCGACTAATCGCTTAGGAATTTAGTCAAGTTTTGGGTTTTGATACTTTCAGCCCCATCGTCAAGGCATCTATTATTCGCATTGTTCTCTCTATTGCGGTTATGCAATCCTGGCCTCTTCGGCAATTGGATGTCAAAAATGCTTTTCTAAATGGTGTTCTATATTCGCTGGTTCTCATGGAGCAACCTCCCGGATTTATCGATTCTTGTTTTCCTGATCATGTGTGTTAGCTGCAAAAAGCAATTTATGGGCTCAAGCAAGCTCTGCTTGCTTGGTATCATTGCTTTCGAAATTTTCTTATTTCTCTTTGTTTTCTCTGCAGCGGGAACGACCCCAATGTTGTGGACGCTCTTTTATCTCGCATGAATCGCGAGTTTGCAACTAAAGATATGGGCAAGTTACGATATTTCCTGGGTCTTGAAGTCTCATATCCTAAACACGGTTTATTCTTGTGGCAGTCAAAATATGCTCATGATATATTGAAGAGAGTCAAGCTTCTTGACTCGAAGCCTGTTGCCACTCCTCTAGTGCTCAGTATTACATTCACTAAAGATGGGGAACCATTTCATGATCCTACCTTATATCATTCACTCGTTTAACAATTACTCGTCCTGATCTCTCTTACTCCATCAACTTGATCAGTCAATATCTTCAGAGCCTACGATTGATCATTTTATGGCAGTCAAATGGATTCTATGGTATGATAAAGCAACGATAGGTTATGGTCTCTCATTCTCTACTGGCGCACCTCTTCTACTCGGCTACTCTGATGCTGATTGGGCAAGATGCACTGATACACGTTGCTCCACATACGACTACTCCATCTTTCTCGGCCCTTACCTCATCTCTTGGAGTGCTAAAAAGAAACCAACGGTTGCAAGGTCGAGCTATGAGTCGGAATATCGTGCCATTGCGAACACCACCTCCGAAATTCTATGGATCATGAATCTCCTACAAGACCTTCATCAAGAACCTGCAGAGCCACCTCGCCTACTTCCTGACAATGCGAGTGCTATCTTCCTCACACAAAATCCGGTATCTCATAAACGTGCCAAACATATTGATATTGATTACCACTTTGTTCGAGAGTTGGTTGAGTCACATCGTTTAGTCACAGGTTTTGTGCCATAGAAGGATCAAGTCACAAACATATTTATGAAAAGTTTACCACATGATGCATTCGAGTTTCTACGGTCCAAGCTTCGCGTCTCGGACTTTTCCACTGCTCAGCTTGAGGGGGTGTTAGATATTATTTAGATATTATTCTAGATTTGTATATCTTCTTTGATAATTTCGTATCTCTTTAGATTTATCTTTGTTTTCCTATATATATTCATGTAATTGTACTTCATTCACGTGGTGTGGAATAAGGATTTTACAAATCTTACACCAAATCTACATCGCACACCCATCAGTCAACAAGAGCTTTAGTCGACAAAATTCACCAGCCTTTAGATTCCACATTGGGCCTTCAGCAGCATGAGTTTGCAGCTTCAGAACTTCAAGATTCTCTAATAAACCAACTACAGACATATATTCCCAAGGAAAACGACATTTACTTAAGCTAAATTTCTTAAGTGAACTTGGTAAGACAAAGTTCTCCCAAATCTCCTCCACAGGATAAAAATCAACCACATCCAGGATCCTCACTAAATTAAGACGCCTACGAGCAAAGCGCCTTCTTGACACCCATCTGGAGTAGCTGAAGAAAGAGCGATTGAGTGTCGATGATCCCAAAATATTGTACTCCTCATTTGCTATGCTTGGGATTGTATGAATACTCAGACGGCGCTCACTTTCAATAAGAGATGCAATAGAGACAGAGGGGCCATCAAACTTAGGAATGCAGAGATGAAACTTCTTTGTGCCAACTTCTTTGGTGCAGAGATCCCTTATTAGATGGGTGTAGAATTAGGGTAACAGAACACCAAAGAGTTTGCCCTAGAAAAGCATTTGTAAGGACATGGTGCTTCAGTAACACCACCTGTTAAAAATCCTGCACTTACACGCATAACTTAAAAATGAGGGAACATTAGCAGTTGAAAGGGTATAATGTTTTGGGACCAAATTAATTAAGAATGTATCGCAGTTTTCCTATCTTATTTGAAATATGAAAGAATAAAAAATCTATAAATATAAGGATAACGGAATGGGATGACTGAAGCCACATAACCCTCTACAATTCATGGTACCTTGAACATGAACATAAAAACAAAGGGATCTGTCAGACCCTGTAACATTCTTATAAGTGCCATCTGGACATTCCTGCAGGAATGTGAGAAAATAGAAAGAAAATGTTGATTGCAATCCCTGTGATATATAGATTACTTAGTAAGTAGCAGTTTCTGACAATAAAAAACTCTATTTGCTTTTTGTAGACAGATGGAAGCATAATGGGCTAGCTCAGAAAATCATTAAATGGCAGCTATAACAATGGATTGCGTATTTCTTTTCTCAATCATAATAAAATCAAACTGATTTAGTGATGTAAACATGTCATCACTCCAATTAATCCAACAAAATCATAATTGTTTTGAAAAAAATTACCTTAAGCACTCTCTGGGGAAAAAAAACTGCTGACTATCTATAAAAAAAAATTACATCCAAGACTAGCCTCTAGATAATTGGTATATAAAAAATTAGAACATAGTTTAATAAAGCATTAACTTCAGAATTTTTACTTGATTATATTCCATATATTGAAAGACTAGGCAGGTAGCCGATTAAGCAGTCGTACCAACCATGCAAGAATGCTTCCATTCACTACAGCAAGTGGCCAATATACATCCCCAGTGGGAATATCTGAAGAAAATGCAGGACTGAGCTAAATTATGGTTGTCTCAGGACATCAGAACTCAGAGAAAGTGATGCTACACCAATTCCTATCTGCTCCATAGATTAAGATTATAAGCCCCGATGAAATCTAATACGGACCACTAACATTCCAAACATTGCATTCCTGCCCAGAAACAGATGAGATACAATTCCTTTACATATATAGCTTAATCAAGATAAAGAGATTTCAAATATTGTTGCATTAAGAGACTTGGCTGCTCAAACTAGAAGAACTTGGGCATGGCAAGCCAGCAAAAAACTTACCCATTAACTAACATATGTATCATATCCAAGTATAGCATTATACAACCTTCTTTTGTCTTTTTCTTTTTTATTTTGTTTTGGGGGGAGGCACTGACAATTATTCAACAGGGATTTCAACCAACCTAAAACGCCTCCACCAGCAGTCGACATGGAAAAGCTGTCATTTCCACTTCCAGTGCCTAGTTCACAAGGCAAATCAGCATCTCCATAGGCTGCACCTCCATCTATGCAACTGTCCTTGTAACAGACCATTCCACCATGTCCACCACCACTACCAACACCATTTCCCAGTAATTTCCCTTGACCAACACCACCTTTGCAGCCTCTACATACACAAAATCTAAATTGCCAAGCATGAAGGAACTCTTGCTTATTTACATTGATGCAAAGTTTTCAAGTAATAACTTAACTAATGGATGTAATGCAACATTTGAAACTTTCCAAATTGACCCACTTGTACAGTTTGAGAGTTAGATTCCTTATCAAACATAATTATAGAAAAACAGAAGTCATGAGAGACTAAAAATAGGGAAATAGCCAGAGTCATACCCATTCCAGATGTGCTTATAATTCCAGAAGACGGGACAGCTATGGTCCGGGCTCTATGGAAAAGCACAACAGAACCTTCAACAAGGCCTTGAACAAGTACATCCTCCACTCGACAAATCTTCATAACAAATAAGAAAGTACATAAGGAGCCTATTGCAGCAAGAACAAATACAAGTGGGCACTTAATCAATCGAAGAAGTCAACAGGTTTTAAGCTACACACAAGCAACAAAAAAAAAAACAAAAACTCTGTTTCAGACTCTCAACAACCAATATGCACCTGTAGGGTAAAGGCCAGAGAAGAATTAACATTACAATCTTC
>JAPKLW010003236.1:0-15593 GCA_026898455.1 Plectranthus barbatus
AACAAAGAAGTTCGTAATACTTTTCTGATGTTTCACTACGATGAGGAATTAAAATTGGGAATTAATCGATTCATTCATACATGTCATACTTGATAGGTAGATATCCCTAGAATCTGTGCTTCTCTTATTTGAATCCAAAAGTTTTTTTTATTTCCTGTTTAATTTTCAATAGCAAGTATTGTGATTTTCAAAACAACAAAACTTTTTATCTGATTTTCCTGACCAGTATTTTGAGAACTTATGATTTAGTACTTAAGGTTTTTTGTTGCTTCATTCCCCTGGATCGATAACTTTAGGGTTTACAAATTTATTTGCCACTATTTCTATAATTAATCTGTAGAAATTACAGTGATCAGTCTTATGTGATTTATTTTATGTTTTAAATTATGTCTATAAATTTCGGGATCATATTAATTTATGATGGAATTTTGGGTGTGACATAATTTATGGGAACATAAAATAATATGTGCGCATGAAACCTTTTGAATTAAAAATACTAAGCTGGATTTTGGTTCTTTTCTAACCAAGAACATTAGACCTCCACAAACACGACCTCTCACTGGAAGTGAGGCTTCTTGAAGCGTAAACGTCTACTCAAGTAGCTTGCGTTAGAGGCTTCTCACTAGGTCTGGTGCGATGAGGTTTCTAAATAAAACATTTAGTTTAGGATGAGAAGTGGGAGCCTCTGAGCAAACGTCTACTCAAGTAGCTTGCATTGAGACAACTTTCACTGGTCTCTAAGATTAAACTAAATGAGATAACAAAGGATGTGAGGGGCATGCGGTATGGGTCGAGCACGTATGCTAAATCGCTCTAAACATCCGGAGTTAGGATTGTGGTTAAACTAGCTTAGATGTTGCCTGGAGTATAACTCATGAATGATGTCCCTGCTCCGGATAGGTGAACATGGTCTTAAGATCTCCAATATTAATTTCTTTTGCTTAAGATACCTGGCATGTTAAGATATTAAAGGACCTATTTTGGTCTGGTTGAGCGTTTGCCGTAAACGTATACTCAAGTAGCTTGCGGTAAATTAGCTTGGGCAATTGGAGGAAGCAAATTGCATTGTTTTATCTAAAGGTTCTATGCATATTTGTTTCAATTGTTCGTAGTGTGTGCTTACTTTAATTTGCTTATTTGTTTTCAGATATGTCTATGAATAATGTCATTAATATCCTCGCTCAAAATCCTCTCAATGGTCCGAATTTCCTAGAATGGAAACGTAATTTGGATTATATCCTTGTTGCGGAAGAACACAAGTTTGCCCTTACTGATCCTTGTCCGCCAGTCCCAACTGCTGATGCTACTGCCGAGCGGTAGCAGTCTTACAATAAGTGGATCAAGTCTAATAATGTAGTGAAATGCTACATGATGACCACTATAAATTCTCTAACTTGTGGATGCAACACGATGATTTTGACAGGGTTCTTAAAGATAGCTGGAAGGTGGAGAGAGCCGAAATTAATTGCCAGCTTCACCTTGCCAACAAGTTGGAGGCTTTACAGTGGGTGCTGAAGAGGTTTAACTTCAAGGAGTTCGCTTTCCTCCAGGACAGGGTCAAAACTGCCAAGACCCAACTGGAGGAGGTTCAGATGGAGAGAGATTGGAACCCACTTGATGGGAACCTTAGAAACAAAGAGATTGAACTCCGGAAAGAGGCAGCTCGATTGGATAATGCTGAGATGGAGTTTTTCCGCCAGAGAGCACGCGGGATTCATTTGGTGAGTGCAGATAAGTCCACTGCTTATTTTCATTCGTTAGTGAAGAGAAAGCATGGGCGTAATGCCATTTCTTTTTTATGCGACTCTGATGGTGAGGTTTATAGTGATATGGATAGAATAAGGAGTGACTTTGTTCATTTCTATTCTAATTTGTTTGGCCGTGTTGTTCCTCGTACTGTTGTGGTTCCCTCTGTCTTTCTTGCAGGTTATAGGCTGAGTAGCGAGGAGCAACAGAGATCGGTTCGTTGGGTGTCGGCACTGCAAGTTCGTGAGGCCATGTTCGGGATTGGAGATAACAAGGCACCAGGCCCTGATGGTTATACTGCAGCTTTCTTCAAAGAGAACTGGAGTCTTTTGGGTCCCGAGGTTGTGGATGCGGTGCAAGAGTTCTTTGAAAAAGGGATTCTTCTCCGTAAACTTAACCATACCGTTGTCTCCCTCATTCCGAAGAAGTCTCATGAGCCCACCGTTGCTGATTTTCATCCTATCTTGTGCACGAATGTTGTTTACAAGACGATTACTAAAATTTTGGCTGATAGGATGTCTTTATTTATGCCATCTATTATTAATCCTGCACAGGCTGCCTTCCTTCGGGGAAGGAATATCATTGATAATTTCCTTTTGGCGCAGGAAATAGTCAGAGGCTTCGAGAAGACCCAGAGGAAGGGAGTGGGGCGATGCTTGTTGAAGATCGATCTACAAAAGGCCTACGACTCCATCTCCTGGGACTTTCTCTATGAGGTCCTTCACGGTTTGAATTTCCACCCTCAGTTCATTCATTGGATCATGACCTGTGTGACTTGCCCTACATATTCTCTTGCTATTAATGGGGGGCTGCACGGATTTATTTAGGGTAGGAGGGCTTTGAGGCAGGGTGACCCTATGTCACCGATCTTATTTTTGTTGTGCATGGAATATTTCTCTAGACTCTTCTCCATTAGGATTAGGGACTCGAGATATGATTACTTACCTAGATGTGACTCTTTGGGGATTACCCACCTTATGTTTGCTGATGATTTGTTGGTTTTTAGCAAGGGTACCGCTGTTGGTATGCAGGTTGTGGCTGATATCCTCAGGGAGTTTTCTGCGACGTCTGGGCTTGTGATTAACAATCACAAGTCAAACATCTATTTTGGAGGGCTCAGCCGGTGGGAGGAGGAGCGGATACAGGAGCTGTTCGAGTTTCCAGTTGGATCATGGCCGATCAAGTTCTTGGGGCTCCCCCTTGCTTCCCACAACCTGTTGAATAATCAGTACTCACCCCTGATCGACAAGATCACGGGGCTTGTCAGACGGTGGTCTAACAGTTCTTTATCTCTTGCAGGTCGGGCAGAGTTGATCAGATCTGTGGTGCAGGGGGTGGAGAACTACTGGTTCCAGGTCCTTCCCATTCCGAAGGGTGTGTTTGAGCGGATTAACAGGCTAGTGAGGACCTTCCTTTGGGGAAATAAGTCCACTCCTATTGCTTGGAAGATGGTCTGCACACCGAAGGAGGAGGGAGGTCTGGGCATACACGATGTGAAGATGTGGAACAAGGCCCTTCTCTCAAAGGTGCTTTGGAACATACATCAGAAGTCCGACTCGTTGTGGATTCGCTGGATTCATTTGGAGTACTTGAGGGGCGGTGATCTCTGGACCTTTTCTATTAACTCTCGAGACTCTATTTTCTTGAAGAATATTTTTGCTCTTCGTGATTCTCTTTTGCAGGCTGCTTCAGGGGACGCGGATAGTGCGGGCATCCTACTCGGAAGGATGTTTGCTCACAAGGGGGTGACCGGTGCATATGAATTTTGGAGGACGAAGGGAACTCGGCGTTCTGGCACAAGAACATATGGAAGTCTCCTATCCCTCCTAGATTTTCTGTTACCCTTTGGCTTATATTGCATGGCAGGCTTAAGACTAGGGATCGCATGTGCTTTTTGAGTGATGATGTTCCTTTGGTCTGTAAGCTGTGTGACTCTGTTAATGAAACCGCTAAGCATCTCTTTTTTGAATGCAGGGAAACCTCACGGGTTTGGAGGGATGTGCGGGAGTGGCTTGGACTGAAGCATAGGACCTCGATTGTGGAAGCTGCTCTCAAGTGGTGTCTGCGGGAGAGAAGTTGGTCTAAAGTCTTGAAGAGAGCCCGGTATCTTGCTTTGGCCGCCACAGCGAACCACATTTGGCATGCAAGGAACAAGAAAGTGTTTTAAGGTGCTCCCTTTGATGCTGCTGCAGTTGTGAAGGGCATTAAGGAGGATGTTTTTCGTATATTGTACTCGGTGTTCCCGATAGATGAGGTTGTTGCCCATCTTGACTGGAATACCCATTAGTGTTGGTTGTGTGACTTTGCTGGTGTTCGGTGACTTGTGACGATAGTGTGGTGTGGGTGGCCTGACCTAGTCAGGACGCTCACATCACTTGGTCTTGGGTATGATGAAGGGGGACGTCGTGCTGACCTAGTTAGGATGGCATCCCTCCTTCGGACCTAGGACTACTATCGGTTTTGAGTTGTTATGATTTTTGGTTGGTTTTGGACTTGGTTTTTGCAGGATTGATGCTCAGGTTCACTATTAGGCTGGTCACCTAATGGTGTGCCAAGGTATCATCCTCCTTGCCCGGGGTATGCCCTATGTATTTGTATTAGGTGGCCCTTTACAGATTCATTGTTCCGATGGTCGCCCTGTTGGTGAACTTCGGTTCTGTTTGTATCTCTCTGGGGTATGCCCCTGTGTTGCTGTAAGGCTACGGCCTATACCCGGTTTACATATATGCATACATATTTTCACTGCTGCAGCTGCAGCATCAGCATTATGATAAGGCCTGTGAGATTATGGATAATCTAACAGCGACTTATGGGGAGACGGACAGAACTGTCAGATTCAATCTCATGAAGGAGATTATGAGTAAGAAAATGTCTGAAGGCAGTTCAGTGAGAGAGCACATGGTTGCCATGACTCACCTCATGGATGAACTTACGTTGCATGGTGGTGGTATTGACGCGGAAGCCCAAGTCGATATCATACTAAACTCTCTTCCCAAGTCTTTTGAAAACTTCAGGTTGAATGCTGTGATGAACAAGAAGGTGTATACTCTTAATGAGTTACTCAGTGACTTGATGGCAGCACAATCCCTGATGGAACCCGAGAAAGTAGTTTTGGTTTCTTCTGGTAGCCGGTCTGCTGCTTTTAAACGAGCAAATACTAAGAGAACGGTTAGGAACAAGAACAAGAAAACTGCTGGAGGGAACAATGGAGTTTATGCTCCAAAGAAAAAGGCTGGGAAAGTTAAAGGAAAGGGCAAGTGTTACCGCTGTGGCAAGATAGGACACTGGAGAGCAAATTGTCCAGGTGTTAACACCAACGGACAAGGTATCTCATCATTTACATGTTTAGTATCAGGTTTCTACTCCTAGTGAGTTGTGGTTACTGTGAGTACTAATCATGTTTTGGCTGCACTATGCTGGGAATCAAGCTGATGATGCTTGAGGATGACGGATTACCAACTCCAAGGAAGATGCTAGAGATCTTCTCAAGCTGTTGGAGTTATTTGCTTTAAGTTTATGTTAAAATTCTGAAGAGATATTGGTTTTGTTTTGATAAACAATTTTCATCTATTGTTATGGATTATCAGTTATTCAATAGAGTTTTTTCTATCATAATGAATAACAGTGTTTTCTATTATGGATGATTGTCTCTTCATTACTTGATTACATAAACTATCAGTGTTCTAAGGTATAATTTAAAGAATCTCTATAAAGATAGGTTACATCAGTCTAAGTAGTTTTAAGTAATTCATGGAATTATGGATCCAATCCAGGTATTCCTAAGAATGGTACTTATGACAACTACTTCGAGGTATAAGATGGTAACCAGGCCTTTTAATAGGCGAATTTGTATCTCTATAGGATATTTCGTGTTTGCTCTGGTTTGCTGGTTTGAGTCTACTTTCGTAGTTGCCTTAACGGGCATTGATACTGTAATTATTTAAGATTTGGATATGTTTATCTAGTTCACTACAAGTCTTAGTCTCTTGCTTTAATCAAGAGCGTTCAAGACTAAGGTAGATAATAAGTTAAACAAGACCGTAAAAACATTATGGTTCATTCATAATGGTATATCTTAAATGATGGAGTTTTATAGTATGTGGCAGAGCAAAGGGATTGCATCCCAGTTAACTACACCTATTATCCCTCGATTGGGATAGTGTAGGTAAAATGAAATAAGATTCTTTAAAAGTTTATAAGTTATGCCAGCCTTGCCAAATTTTCGTTTTTGGGAAGAGCGCCAAAAGCAGTTGTATGTTTGCTTAATCTAGTGTCTTCTAAATCAGTTCCAAATACCCTAGCAAACCTTGACTCTATCGAAAGGGCAATGATGGGTAATTCGGCTGTTAAGCTGATATAGGAAACTGATTGGTTGGAACAAAGGTTTAAGCCAGTACTGTTTTGTGGGCTATTTCAGGTAAACGAAAAAGATGGTTGCTTTGTGTATCCCAAATACAAGCAAGTTGTATAGGATAAAACCATGAATCCAAATATAAGATTGTTCTATAATGTTTTAGAGAAGACAATTCAAATCCATCAGGAAATACCCCATGGCATATTGAGCATACCTTGGAAGGTATGGTACCAATTGCACGGTCACCTGTGTAAGGTGGTAAACCACAAATTAATGCACCATTAACTGACAACGTAAAAGGAGCATCGTTGCACTGGGAGGTTGCCTTCACAAGCTTAATGGTACTGGTTCGTGGAAACAGTCTCTGAACTGGTTCCCAGTTTAACGAACAACATCGTACTTATCCCTTAAAGCGCAACAAAGCTGTTAAGACAAAAGATGCAGTTTAATGACGTCAAGTCATGGATTCAGAAATGAATCAGTAGAGGTTATGGTTGTGTATCAGGATCAGTGATTGCCAAATAACTTTCGAGCTATAGGCAACTGATTGATATACATGAAAAAGTGCACGAATGGAAACCTAGTATATTCAAGAGTCTAGGTTAGTGACTAAGGTATGTTTCACCACAAGACCTTCTCACTGGTTGCAACTATTAAGTCCATTCGAATTCTTTTAACCATAACAGCACATATGAATCTAAATATCTGGAAGATGGATGACATCATCCGTATTTTATAAACGGGTACCTTGATAAAAGGTGACGACATCTGTATGCAACAACCAGATAAGTTATGTGCAAAGCATCATGTCTGGAAGCCAAAGAAGTTCTAGTATGAACTTAAAGGTGCTTCAAAGTCATGAAACAGACATTTCGATATTGTCTATCGAGAATGAGAGTTTCATGTACCAGTTATGTGTCAGCGGAAGCGTGGTTTTCCTTGCGCATTATGTAGATAGTATTTTCACATTCGAAAACGGTGTGGAGATATTGTCAGGCATAAAGGATGGTTATCCGAACAGTTTCAGAAGTAGGACTTATGAGATCTTGGAACATCTTTTGAGTTAAAGTCTTGTGTTGTCACAAGAAAAGGATGTTCAAGTATCTCAAGTCGCTTAAATTGATTTTGTGGTGAATCGTTCATAGCAAGAAAGATTGTTATCTTTCTATATTTTAAATGAACGAGGTTAGATATCTGTAATGCTATAAGCATGTTAAACAGATATTAGTTCAACTCTGGATAAGCACATTGGTTGAGAATGAGCCTTGTGAGTTGAATGGCATCGGATATCCAGGAGGATCATAAGGAAAGGAAATCGACCTCTAACTATGTGTTGGCCTTGGAGGAGGAGTTATAGGAGTCTAACACAGAAGTGTGTTACGGATTCCGATATGAAGGCTGAGCTTTTGACAGCTTCGTTAGCTTCACAAGAAGCAGTATAACTCCGATGTTATCCTTTAGAGGTGTGTGTTCTGAGTTTGCCTGATGAGGTCACATGCAATTGTGATCATGTTGGTGCAATGACAAACTCAAGGGAACCCAAGACTCACAAGGTGGTGAAACACATAGGATGTGTGGTATCACATCATACGAGAAATCGTGACAAGAGGTAACGTGAATGCAGTGGGAGTGATCGACAGTATAGTCACACTTAATACTTTGATAAAGCAATGGTATTATGCTTTAAGTATAAGTGGGAGATTGTTGGGATTATATACTGAAAGCATATATGATTAAGTGTTTTGTACACTGGTCTTCATATATGTGTTGCCACAACAATGCTCGTTGTCCGATGAAACAAACATACAACAAACCATAATATCATATTATCTCGCCTATAGGGATGACCATATGGTGTGTAGGAGATCACAGAGGATCATATGAGTCGTTTGACCTAGCGAGATATAAACAGTATCACAGCTGAGACAGTCCCTGGATAGGCTGTCGGTCTAAGCTGAGACAGTCCATGGTGGCGAGTCTCTTATGTACTCTTATACCCGTATTTTGGGTGTTGGCAATTTGTGTGTGGCCTGCTTAGTCTGGACGTTTAGGTAAGCATATCCATTTCAGGATGGTGACATTCCCTGAGGAGCTCACAAGGTTCATTATGCTAAACCCTGCAGGTTGAATTATTTAATTCAGGCATAAGTGAAAAGGAGTGAGTGGTATTACTCAGGAAATAAGAGATTAATTAATTGTGGCTGATTGTCATAAGCCAAATTTATTAATGAATGTCCAAAACCTTAAATATGTGGATCATGTTAGTTTGGTGCAACCCGTTCCTAATAACGTGGTAATAAAGGGGCGAGTCAGCATTGTTACCGTGGTGAAGGTTAAAACAATATTTTATTAATTAATTATGTTTTGGGTTGAACAAGGAAGGATTAATTAATAAAGAGGGCCTACTTTATTATTTGCATCTGGTCCCTGGTCTGGCCCATGAACTGCTCAAGCCCATTAGGGTTAGGGTTTCTCAAAACCCTAACACTATATATAGGCCTTCTCTCTATCAGATCAAGTTAGACTGTTCAGTATATTGAAACTAGAGGGAGAGACGGCGGCGGCTGATCTGTTGGAGGAACTGATCGATTCCTCTAGATCTCGGATCTAACTTGGTAGATAATCCTCACCAGATTTCCAAAGAGCAAGGGAACAGATCAGAAGATCAGATCTGTAGAAACAACTGTTCATCGCCGGCGTTCAGATTCAGATCCAGATCTATTTCATCGTTATTGGCTCCGATCTAGATCTGTAGATTAAACGGTGAAATCAGGTATTCTCTAAATCCATCCTATGCAATTAATTTGTACGAGCATGCATAGGATCGCATGGTTTATTTAATTGAAATTTGTTCCTGATACCCTAAGAACGATCCTTGGCAAGAATTAAATTAATGGCAACTCATGTTGTCCATCGTAGACTCAAACCCTACAGGCTCAAGTCCGAAGACTCAACCACGAACATGTATCTTTCTGGCTGGAAAAATACTCTCCCACTACGACGAGGCATCAGTGCCGTGTCAGTAGTAGGTGCAGTAACTTGTGGTCCTGCACCTTGCACTGATGAATGTGTCTATGGTGCTGTGCCTCTCATAGGTGCACCCACATCTACACGTTCCCCTTCCCTTGGAATTGCATTCTCGTTCTCAATTTCTTGAAGAACGATATCACTCCTTGACTTGTGATTACTCACATACTCGTCCTCCAAGAATCTAGCGTTGGTGCTAACAACGACTCTTTGACTCTCAGGACAGTAAAAGTAACCACCTTTTGTTTGCCTGGGATACCCTATGAACAACATTACTTTTCACCTGCTTTCTAACTTATCAGGTTCCTTCGACAATACATGTGCCGGACAGCCCCATACTCTGAACTTGCACCAACTAGGTTTGCAAAAAAGGAAGAACTCAGAAGGCGTCTTAGGAACTGATTTAGAAGGCACCACATTAAGCACGTAAGCTGTTGTCTCCAATGCGTAGCCCCAAAATGAAATTGGTAAGTTTGCATAACTCATCATTGATCTTACCATCTCTAGAAGATTCCTATTTCTTCTTTCAGCTACACCATTTTGCTGGGGATTACTCGGTGCAGTCCACTAGGATGTAATCCAATTTTCTGACAAATATTGCAGAAACTCGTTACCGAGGTATTTGCCACCGCGGTGAGATCGTAGCGACTTGATAGTTTTCCCGACCTTCTTTTCTACTTCAGCCTTGAACTCTTTGACTTTCTCAAAGCATTCAGACTTGTAGCGAAGCAGGTAAACATATCCGTACCTTGAGTAATCGTTAATGAAAGTGACGAAGTACTCGTACCCTCCACGAGCCTGCATGGACATCGGTTCACATAAGTCAGAATGGATCAATTCCAACACTTGCTCTGCTCGAGACTGACTAGCCTTGAAAGGCCTAGTTTACATCTTGCCCTCGATGCATGATTCACAGACATGATAAGGTACAGCCTGGACTAGGTCCAATGTACCGTCATCTGCAAGTCTATGAATCCGGTTCAAGCTGATGTGACCCAATCTCAAGTGCCAGAGATATGTAAGATCCTCATCAGAAGAAGTAAGTTTTCTCTTTCTAGGATTATCAATTACGGATGAATTACATGCAATACTTGCGGAAGACTTATGATTACAGTTAACAACATAGAGAGAATTATTCAACATCCCACGACAGATAACACCGTTATTACCAATGATAGAAACACCACTGTCAAAAATAACTGAATATCCATCAACATAAAGTTTGGAAACTGAAATAAGGATTCGCCGAAAATCCGGCACGTACAAAACATCTCTCAAAGTTAAAACAGAAACATCAAAGTACAAGGTGAAATCTCCAATGGCAGCTGCACTCACTTGTGCTGCGTTCCCCATTGAGATGGTAACCTCGTCATTCTTTAGCACCCTCCTCGGTGTGAACCCCTGCAAAATGTAACAAACATGATCAGTAACTCCAGTATCCACTACCCACGAATGAGTAGAAACCGATGCTAAACATGTTTCCGTTACAAATGCAAATGATGTACCTTGTCCTTTAGCATTCGAACAATCCACCTTTCCGCATCCAGCACACCTCTTCTTCTTTGGAGTGACTTTAACCCTCTTTACCTTCTTTGACTTGCTTTCACTGACTGCTTTCCTGAGCTTGCTTTCAACACCGTCATCTCCAACCTTAGAGGTTGTCGAACCAGTGCTAGAAGCAGTCAAAACAGGCATCCGTGCTCGCATGGAAGATTGCTCCACCACAAGGTCCTCAAGCAGCTCATGCAGAGCATACTGTCCCCTTAAAAGGATTCAGGAAGAGAGTTCAGGATGATATCAATCTCGCCTTGCGCACTGATATTACCTCCCCGCACAGTGAACTGTCTCATGAGATCAATCATAGATATCATGTGCTCTGTCACCGAACTATCTTCAACGATCTTCTTGCACACAAGCTCATGCACAAGCTTATAGTTGATAGTCCGCTCCACGTTGCCATAGGCTGTCGAGAGTTCCTTCCAGATCTCTCCAGCCCTTTCGAGATACTCATACTTGTGCCTTAAATCTCTAGATAGAGAACCCGTGATGAGCCAGAAGGCGAACTCATCAGCATCCTCCCATCTTTCATAAAATTCAAGCTCAAGTTTGCAGACTTTATGACGAATACGCAACAATGGATCCATAAAAAGAACGTATGCTTGATTTTTCAGATAAAGGACGTGTTTGATGCAAAAACTCCATTCAGGGAAGTTTGGACCAGTTAGAGGATTGAGAGCAAGTAAATGATCGACAGTAGACATAGACATATCTGAAACAATAAAGAATCTTAAATAAGAACATACACGTAGAACTTCAAAAACAAATGCATTCAAAACCTTTTAATAAATCAAATACAAATGTTTTCCACTAATTGCCCAAGAGTTCCCACCGCAAGCTACACTCATAGACGTTCACGATGTCACCCTCAACCAGAACTGCGGGTTTTAAGCCCCAATCCATTTAATTTCACTACCATGTCAGGATGGTTTTGACACTAGAAATTAATAATTAGTGAAAACCTTAGACCAAGCCATCTCTCAAGAACAGGGATGCAATTCTTGCATTATATTCTAAGATGCATCTAAGCAATTAACCAAAAATTTAACTCCGGCCAAAAGAGACAGTTTAGCATGGCACGTAACCATACCGCACAGCCCTTAAAGATTTTGTTATCTATAATTTAAATCAATCCTAGAATACTTGTGAAAGAGATCTACGGAAGCTACACTCGTAGACGTTTACACAAAACCCTCCCACTATTCACATGATTTAAATTGTTTGTCTAGAAATCCCAACAACCGTACCCATGCACCTCTAGGAACTAGCAAGCTACACTCGTAGACGTTTACTAGAATGAGAGATACACTTACAACCTAGAACCGCTTTGTGGAGGTCTATTGATTTTAATTAAAAAATCTGCTTCGTATTTTTCTTTTAAAAGGTTTCTTATATGCGCACAAATAATTTCTTTGTTATTATATTTTCCAAATTTTTGCATGTAATTAAACAAGCCCAAAAATTCCCAAAATATAATCCAACAAAAGAAATTAATCACATAAGCATGCTTGGAAAACTGTAAATAATAAAAGCGATAAATCATGCTTTTCCTATTTTCTACACATGCTTAAATATCGCACATAATAAATCACATATCATACGAGGACAATTAAGGCAAACAAAAATTCCTCGTGGCCCCACAAAAATAGAAAAATAAATTCTATCTATTACAATTTGAATTTGAATGTAATTTGGATAATTCCAAATCTTTTCAAATCTTTCCAAATCTTCAAGGGCCTCCAAATCTTGATTCACCAAATCTTTTGGGATTTAGGCCTTTGTGATCTGATGATTTGCCCTAACCCTAATGCAAACCCTAGGGTTAACACAGGATTGCACAAACTACCAAAACCACAAGCCACCGCGATGGGACAGCATCAGCCGACGACGACCACAGCCGCCGCCCGCCGCCCTGCGAGCGTGCACCGCGCGCCGCCTTGGTCCCTCACGCGCGCGCAGGCCGCGCGCCGTGGCTGCTGCCCGCGCAAGGTGCGCGCGCGCTGGCCGCGTCGCCGCCGTCGCCCGCCGTGTCCTCCGCCGGCCCTGCGTCGGCTCCGTCTTCGTTCTTTGTCCTCGACCCGTCCAATTACAGATTTTGAAAAATAAAAATACAGAATTCTATTACAATTTTTCAAAAACTACACTAATCACGAATTTTCTCGTGATCTTACAAAATTAATTCAACCCTACACGGATAAACCACCGCGGGCTGAATTATACGGGTTGCCACAAGGAACAAAAACCAACATCCACAAAACAGTAAATTCATACATGCATAAATAATTCAATTATGCACAAAAGAGCCATAAATCAGAAACCTGGCTCTGATACCAATTGTAGGGTTTTTTCGTGAACCGAATCACCAAAACCAAACTGAACCGGATCGATTTATGGATATTGTGCATAATCAAATACAAGACATACCCTAGCATGCTCCTATGAATTTAATTACAAGAATTGTGGATTGAGGAATTACCGTTATTCCGTCGAGTCTAAACCGATCTTTTGCATTTGAATTTCCAACTTGAATTCAACCACGCAATCCGATTTTATCTGCGGAAGTAGAAATTAGAAATCTAATTTCTAGAATAAAAATCGAAAAACAAAGAGGGAAGAAAGAAATTTGTTGTTCACCATATTAGATCTTTAGATCTGTATCCCGGTGTTGTTCAGATCTACTACTGGTGAGGACTCTGTAGATCTGTGGTTTGAGCAGGACCAGAATCAAAATTCTCCTCCCTTTGATACAGGATCGGCGCCCCTCTCTCTCTCTCCTAGGTTTAGTGTGTTTCAACTGTGTTACAACTTATGAGAGAGAGCTGTCTATTTATAGACCTAGGGTTGTAAACCCTAATGGGCTCCTGGGCTCAATTCAACACACTTTCCTTAGGCTAGACCTGGGACCTAATGCAAATAATAAAGTGGGCCTATAAATTAATTAATTCCCATGTCCACAACCCAGGACACAATTAATTAATTAATATTAATTCTTTTTCACCACAGAATTAATACTGACCTACCCCTTTATTACCACGTTATGAGAACGGGTTGCATTAATTGAGAATCCCCATATTTAAGGTTACCGGACATTCATTAATTAATCGGAGCCTCTGACAAGCTCTAACTACAATTAATTAATATCTTATTATTCCTGAGTAGTACCACTCAATCCTTATCACTCGTGCTTGAACTTAATCAGCCTGCAGGACTTTGGCACGATGAATGTTATTGAGCTCCTCAGGGAATGTCCCCATCCTATTGCTCGGATATGGTTACCTAAACCCAGTCTCAGGCGGTACTATACGAACTTCTGTTACCCAAGATGTGGATATACGAGCACGTTACTTAGGCTCTCCACCGTGGCAAGTTAAAGCAACAGTCCACCCGTGCAAACCCCTGAACCTTCGTTAGGGTTTGGACTTAATCAATATAACGAGATCTTGTATTTGCTGATGTCAGACAGACGAATACATCTCATTGCGGTCCATCAATACGCCACCCCTGCGTACCAGCTTGTCAAGTAACCAAGATAGATTACTTATACCAACAAAGCCGCAGCCATCCGGACAGACGTATCCTCATACGCTGTCTTGGCTGTGATCAGGTTTATGTCTCACTAGGTCAAGTGATCATACTGTCTTCTGCGATCTACAACACGCCGTATGATCGTCCCTATTGGTGAGACAAGAGGATACCATTGTTCATACATGTAAGATTGTTAACAGATAGGAGAAATAAACCGTCGTATACTCATTATAATAAATGCTTTCAGTATACAAAACCCATCAGATATACCTTTAGATGGTACGATATCACATGCACGTTCGGTAGTGCAAGGTGCGGAACCACAAGGTACTTCACCAACTGCTGATGCAGTGCATAAGTCTTATCACAATGGGAGAGTTATCTTCCAACTTGATAGGTTTATGTTCATGGGAGAGTCTTTGGACTTGGACCCAAAAAATGGACATGATGACTCTGACCCACTAAAGTACATTGAGGCAGTGAGTAACAATGATGCAGAGAAATATCGCATCGCCAACAATTTGGACATAGAATCCATAACATCTATGGATGTGTACCATATGTATGTGTTACCCGATAGCTTTCAAGCCTAGGGTGTAAGTGGATATACAAAAGAAAGATGGGATTGGATGGAGAAATCATAGCTTTCAAAGGCAAGCTGGTGGGAAAGGGTTAAAGTCAAAAGGAGGGCATTGACTATAATGAAACCTTTTCACCCCTAGCCATGCTTAAATCCATCCAGATACTTCTAACCATAGAACACATATAGACCTTGAGGTTTAGCAAATAGATGTCAAAATTGCTTTTCTAAATGGTTATCTAGAAGAATGTCTAGAAATCAATATGCAGCAACCCGCGGGTTATGTGTTCAAAGGTGAAGAGCATCTTGTCTTGAAGATCAATAAGTCCTTGTATGGACTAAAACAAGATTCCCGGTCATGGAACTTACGTTTCAACGATGTGTTCAAATTCTATGGATTTTCACAGTTGATGAACGAGGGTTGCATGTACCAATTCTGTGTCAGTAGGAGCATGGTGTTCTTTGCATTATATGTAGATGATATTCTCCTATATGGAAATAATGTGGAGGTACTGTCAAACCTTAAGGGATGGTTGTGTTAACAAATCCAAATGAAGGATTTGGGAGAAGTTGGGTAAATCCTCATGATCAAGGTCTTACATGATCATAAAACAAGGATAATTAGCTTATCTCAAGCATCATATGTGGAATGAGTGATAACTCAGTTCAGCATGCAACTCGCCAAGAAATGATTTTTAGCATTTTGTCATGGCGTTCATCTTTCTAAAGAACAGTGTCATACACATCAGTGGTCGGTAGCCTCAGTATGCAATGTTGTTTAACATGCCTAATATATGTTATGAC
>JAPKLW010003237.1:0-47125 GCA_026898455.1 Plectranthus barbatus
AGCTAGAGAGAGGTTTGATCTATACCTCTAGGACGTTCGTTGAGCTTCGATAGCTTGTTCAACCCTTGATATCTCGATTTCCCACATCAAAACACAAAAGAATGGGAATCTAAGGTCAGAAATGGAAAGGAAATGAAGAGAGGATTCCGAAAAGGTAAAGTTTTACCTTAAAATCTCTTCGCCGGAACTACGTCGGAGCTTGCCGGAATTTCGCCGGAGATTCACCGAAAAACTCTAGATATTTTTGAGAGAGAGAGAGTAAAAGTGAAAGAGTATGGAGGAAGGTTTGTATATAGAGAGGGAGATGAAGGGTAATTTTGGAATTACCGAAAGTCAAAAAGTTAAAGTGGTTGTCATTCGCTTGTCACATCGGTCACTTTAACATCACCTCACGTCAACTTCACATCTCTTCGCATCATTGCACAGGAGACCATAATATTTCGTCTACCCGCGAATATTTATCGATCAATATTATCCCGATACGAAAATGTCGGATCACCAAATAATTTATCGAGATTAAGTAAACTCATTATTAATAATTAATTTCCCTCAATAAATAAAAAGCGCAAGAATCATTGTTAAAATAATAATTTCCGACAATAAGTCGGTCGCGTAGCTTCAAATTAAATTCGATAACAAAATGTAATTTTGGAAATTCGATAATTACAATTAAAATATACAAGGGGCGTTACAAGTGTAATATCATATTATAATGCAGGAAGATGTTTGTTAGGTATATAATAAATGTTAGGTATATAATGCATGTTTCTTATGCATATAATGCATGTTTGTTAGATATATAATGCATGTCGAGGTTGAATATGGAGATAGAATCTTAAATAACTACAAAATGACAAAAATACCCTATAATGCAGGTTTTCTGAGATAAAATGATCGAAAATTCTAGTAAAATCCTGAGCGTACATTCATCAAAATCAATGGCGATGATTAGTTCTTATTTCTCATGGTAAGAGACGTTCTCACTGGATTGCATTCCTATATATATATATATATATATATATAGGGTTGCATTATATGATTACCCAACTCTCCTATATTATATGATACCTAAATCTAACCATGAATTTGAATCTGGACGGTTTAAATTAAACTTAAAAGATAAAAATTTTCGGTGCATTATCTAATACCATATGCTACATTATTTGGATATAATAGTAATTTGATACCCCTAAATACGTGAAATTGTTCATCCTCAAAATTGAGTTTTTCTCTCTCCTCTAAATTTTTTATAAAATTTTAAATAATCATGACTTACACAATTCAAATTGTTTTTTTCACATATTATATACCTAATTAAAGATAATTTAATTATCTTTCAAACGAAATCTTTATTACATATGTTCAGAATAATATATTCGTAGTAAAATTAAATGTAATGTAATAGCTACAACTAAATAATGTAACATAATACAAAAGATAATGTAATTATATATATATATATACATATATATATATATATATATATATAGAGAGAGAGAGAGAGTAGTGATCATATAATAATAGCTTTTCCCATGCTAAATGAGAGAATCCGGATCCTTTATTTTGTTAATCCAATAGTTGTGATAATTCAGGATTTATTGAATAAATAAGGTAATTAGGGTATCTTAGTAATTTAACCTTTAAGTTTGAATAATCGTCTTCTCTATCTTTAGATCTAAACATTCTCTCTCCTAATTTTCTCTTTCCTCCCATTATAATCAAACGATTATATCTTTCTCGATTCAAATCTATTTTTTACGAATCATATATCAAATTAAACATATTTTTACGACGATTCATATGATATCCATATTGAATATGTTAAATTTAGAAGATTCGCACGAAAATCATGATTTTATATTCAGCTGGTATATGTTCTTCATTCTATTTACGTTCAGGATAAAAAAATGCATCAATTACGCATAAAAAATGTTCTCAAATATCTGCATTTTTTTGCATCAAATGATGCATTCTTAACTTGAATAAGATGCATTTTTATTCTAAAGCATATACATTTTTGTATTCATATTGAGTGCATTTTTTGCATTGATTATATACAGCAGTTTTATACCGACAATATTGCATTTTTTACATCGAATATATGCATATTATGTTTTATGAACTGCACGAAATGAAATTTTTTAATATATATTTTTCACATTTTTACCCTTTTATGCATTGAGTATGTGCAAAAAATGCACCGAAAATTGGACGGGATTTGTTTAATCTGAGCCATCAATTGCAATATTTAATGGCTCAGATTTTTTCTCATTTAACACAGGAAATCCTATTATCACCTAATCACTACCATATATATATATTTAAAAATATTGTATCATCATTATGTTATTAATGGTATATTATTTGTGGTATTATTCGTACATTATTTGTCAATTGAATGGTACATTATGAAATGTGTTGCATATTTTCCTCTCACCTCATCTGGTCCTTGATACGAGTACATGATGTGTGCAGAATAATATACAAATTGGAACATTATTTTAAGTTTTGAATGTTACATTATCTACTACAAATATGGTGCATTATCTATTTACAATTTCATATTATACTTTGAGTCATATTTAAAAAATAAAATAAAAACACGTTTTAAAAGATAATGTAGTAGATAAAAAATACATAATGCATCAACTATCATATATATAATGAAACACCTACATGGTTAAACACTGCAACTCAAAAGTAATGATGCGACGTCAAACTTTCATGAATAACTTCTGTTGCAATTGTTATATATCACCTATGTCCCCAACCTCCGCGACTTGCATGCTACCCTTCTTCCTAACTGTCGGAGACCGCGATGTACCTTGCTACCACGATCATCACCACTGCTGGAGATATATGAGGAGATGATAATGTGTCGCCTGTAGGCTCTCGCCTGCACCGCCATTGCCTCCAGCCACCCTATCAGGATAATTGTCGGTGATCATTGATGGGAGCCGATGGTCAATTGAACTCCATTACAAACCCCAAATCAATTTTGAATGTTTCTCTCAAAAAACTGGTCGATTAGTGTCGAACGAGAGAAATAAGGGAATAATTTAAGAAAAATTGTAATTGTCAATTCCTTTAATTACTGAAAACACCCTAAGCCTGATTAGAATTTGTTTTTAAAAAAAAATCAAAGTCTAACAATAAAATAAAATTTGGGCCATTAGATTAAATTGATCAAAGGTTGATATTTGATCTTATATAACGTTTGGGAGGTGGGTAACATATGATTACAACTCTCTATCTCTCACGCGATACTGTATTATTGCATGATATATATATATATAGAGAGAGAGGAGGGATCATGTGAGAAAAAATCCTTAAGTGAGAAAAAATCCTCATGTGAGAAAAAAGAATAAATCATATCCATTAGATCTAAATAAATCAATGGTTGATATGCAATCAAGCAACAATTAAAACACAATCAAGCAATTGCTTGATTGTATTTTAGTTGTTGCTTGATTATTGTGTTGTTTGATTGTGTTTGATTTGTTGCTTGATTTTATACCAACCATTGATTTATTAAGATCTGATGGATATGATTCATTCTTTTTTCTCACAGGGAACTTTTTCTTACATGATCCGCTCCCTATATATATATATATATATATATATATATATATATATATAGGGATGCATTATATGGTTAACCACTTCTCAGATGTTACCTGTTACCTCAAGTTTCGGTGCATTAACTAGACAAACTAGTTACATTATCTAGGCAAATTAGGTACATTACGAAGATAATGCACAAAAATGTTATAGATAATGTAATGTTATAATTCATAGATTTATATACTGAAAGTATTATGATTGGTATATTATGTACAAGGTCGATTGGTTAATATACTGGGAATCATAAATGTTGTATGATCATCTCCTGTCTGAAATAACAAACGTGTGTCGCAAACGCAATTATCCTCTTATCTCGTCGATAGGGAGATTATACGGTGTGTAGAAGATCACGGAAGATCGTATGGATCGTTTGACCTAGCGAGATATAAATAAGTTATCACAACTGAGACAGTTCCAGGATAAACTGTCGGTGTAGGCTGCAGCATACGCAGTAATAAGCATCTTATCTTCGATGGCTTGGTATGCTGGTGTGGGGCACACATTGATAAGGACCTAAGTCGAGATGGATTCTTTTATCTGACATTAAAAGAATCTAGATCTCTATGGCTTGACGAGATCCTAAGCCTAAATGAAGGTACAGAAGTATATTCAGATTGCGTATTACTTTGAGTTGCAGTGAAAAGCTCTAGTTGAGCTTGTATATCTGTATCTTGGGTAATAGCAGTTTGTGTATGACTGTCTGGTACTGGAACTAGGTAACCACATCCAGTATAGGATGGTGACATTCCCTGAACAGCTCAAAAGGTTCGTTATGCTAAGTCCTGCAGGCTGATTAAGTTTAAGCATAAGTGAAAAGGTTTGAGTGGATTGATTCAGGAATATAAGATGTTAACTAATTAAATAACTTGTCAGAGCTTAAATTAATTAACGAATGTCTGTAACTTTAAATGTGGGGATATACCGAGCCCATGCAACCCGTACCTCAAAATGTGGTAGCAAATAGGTAGGACAGTATTGATTCTCTGGTGGAATGAATCAATTTTAATTAATTAATTATATTCTGGGTTGAATATGGGAATTAATTAATTGATAGGCCTTATTTGCTATTTGCATTTTGGTCCCTGGTCTGGCCCATGAAACTGAAGCCCAATAGGAGTCCAGTATTTTCCTATAAATAGGCCTCAGTTCCTCAGATCTCAACACACCACAATATCATAAATTGCACACAGCAAACCAGTTTTGGGAGTTGTGGTGATCGACTAAGATCTGAGAACGAGGAGGAAATTCTGCTTCTCAACCGGGCAAGGGATCTGATAGAGAATCTTCACCAGATTTTTAGATCGAGTTGGGATACAGATCAGAAGATCAAATCAGGAGGATTTTCTTCTTCTCTCTCTCCTTGTTTTTCGAAAAGTATTATTATTATTTTCATAGATTTATTTCCTCAATCTGTTAGGAAATTAAATCTTTGTGCATGGGAAAGATCAAGAGGAATCTTCGCGCACGCGTTCTTCAGAGTTCATCAATCCAGGTATTCCACATAAACCTTCTTATGCATAATAATATAGGAGCATGCTAAGATTAATCACAGGCATAGCAATTTATTTTTGATATTCCAATTAACGATCCTTGGCAAACGGACTTCGTGATTCAGTTCACGAATCCCTTCAATTGGTATCAGAGCCAGGTTTAATTAATTGGCTCTATCGGAAAAATAATATTGCCTATGATTATGCATGATTATTATTATTGATTGCATGCAATGGATGGTTTTGGATTGATTGTATGTTTTTCGTCCTCGTGGTTCTCGGGTTAATCCGCCCTTTTATATGGATTTTTTTTCACCCAAGAGATAAATTCGTGGTAAGATTTAGATTTTTTTAGATTGTAATTAGGATTATTCAATGTAATCTTTTATTTAAAAATTAAATCTGTAAAACGGAAAAATGAAGAACACGAAGAACGAAGGACCGCGCGACATCACACGACGGCGCCAGCATGGCAGGGCGCCATGCACGGCGGTCGACGGCGAGGCACGGCGGACCGGCGTGCGGCGGAGCACAGCGGCGGCAGCACGGCGGCGCGGAAACCCTAGGGTTTCTATGCGCGCGCCGCGCGCGCACGCGAGTAGGTGGCCGCGCGGCCAACGGCCGGCAGTGCCGGCGCGCGGGGGTCCAGCCCAGACACCAGCGGCACGAGACGAGCGGGCGAGGCTGGCCAGGAGCGGCGGCGCGCGGAGAAGGGCGCAGGCGCACGCGCGGACGCGGCGGAACCCTAGGGTTCGCGCACGCATGCTGGCGGCGACTCCTCCTCCCTCGGTTGACGTTGGTTGGGGGGCAAGGTGGTGCGGCGGTGGCTCGGAGGCTGGGCAATGCGGGCTGGACGGCGATGGGGGCTGGGCGCGCGGGCCGGACACCCGAAAACCCTAGGTTTTTGCGTGGTTCGCGCGAGCTTCCGATTCCAATCTTGCACGATCCCGGTGAGTCACGGAGGCCGATAATGGTGAAGAAGAGTGAACGGCAATTCGGGCAATGGTCGGGGCAAGCCGGGGCGGCGACATGCAAAAATGGGCAACGGCCGGAGGATGCGGATCGCGGGCTACAACCATGCACGTACGTGCACGGCTGCTGCGCGATTCCGAGAGCCCTCACGGTGGCGGCGAGTCGCCGGTGGCGGTGGTTCGCCGGTGGTGGCTCGTCAGGCTAAGTTCTCGCGGGCTATTGGGCTTGCAATGTGTGCCTAGGTCCGCGATTTGGTTAACTGGCCCAGTTGTCCAATTTTCTGATATATCAAATCTTGGAGGCCCAAATTCGGAAAATGAAATCAGATCTCAGTCCAAGTAGTGGGAGCCCAGTCGAAGATCTGTATTATTAATTTCAACTTGTAATAGTTATAATTAATTTTATTTCGTATCATGGGGCCATGAGGACATTTTTTATTTGCTTTATTATCTGTCTTCGCATGATATACGTGTTTAATTTAATTGCGCAACATACAAGCATGTTGTAGATAATAGGAGCACGTTTACTGCTTTTATTTACAGCTTTAAAGCATGCTATGTGATTTATTTTATGTAATTAATTATAACTATAAATTCGGGGTTCATGCCATGCATGATAATATTTTAGCAATGTTATAATTATGGCTACATAAAATAATCTGTGCAATTGAACCTTATGAACTTAAAATTTCTAAGCTCATAATTTAGTAAGACCTCCACAAAGCGATCCTTTATTGGAAGTGGATAATTTATTAGGTAAATGTCTACATGTGTAGCTTACTTAATTTATTATTCATAAGTTCTAATAGATAGAATTTCTTAAAACAAACATTTATTTCATGTGAGAAGTGGGAGTTCATGCGTAAACGTCTACATGTGTAGCTTGCGTATTTAATTTTCATAAGTTCTCTAGGGATTGAATTAAATGAGGCAACCTTATTATAGGGATCGGGTGTGTTCTAATAGATCCTTATATGGGAGGGTTGACTTTGGTGGTAAGCTAGCTTAGATATTATCCAGAGTATAACTCATTTGTGATGTTCCTGCTCAGTAGGATAATATGGTCTTAAGTTAGTCTCCAATTATTAATTCCATTTGTCTAAGGAACCCGGGCATGGATTGGAATTAAAGGACTGGAATTGAAAGATGCAGTCTGGTTAAGTGTTTTGTTGTAAACGTCCACATGTGTGGCTTGCAATAGTAATACTTAGGCAAATTGGAGGAAACATTAATATTGCTTTATCATAAGGTTTCAATATTTAATTGTTTCAATAGTTTGCGACTATGTTTTATTTTTTGCTTTAATTTATTGTTTTCAGACATGTCTATTCATATTGTAAACCTCTTAGCACTAAACCCTTTAACCGGTCCCAATTTTCCTGAATGGAAGTTTTGCTTCATGGAAATACTCTGTACTGCAAAACATGCCTATGTACTTTACATGGACCCACTATCTCCTCAGTATTGGAACTGTACTGCTTATGAGCAAGTGTTCTATGACAGATGGGTAGCTTCTGATGAGTTTGCCCGCAGACTCATCATGAAGAGTCTGTCTAGAGAATTAAAGCTCAAGTACAAGAAGTTCGGAACTGCTGTTAAGATATGGAGGGACCTTGTGAAGGTTTATGGGAAGGTGAGACGAACTGTCAGTTATAATCTTGTAGAGGACCTGGTCTGCAAGAGGATAACTGATGGGAGTTCGTTGTTTCTGCTTTTCATCAGTATGATGAGAATCATGAGAAAGTACAGAAAGAGAGGTGGACAAATACATAAGCGGGCAGAAATAAACATTGTCCTGCACTCTCTATCTGATTCTTATGGTGATTTCATTAAATCTCTCTGTGTCAGGTGCGAGTTTCCTCTTCATGAGTTACTCAGGGCCCTGTTGCGAGAGAAATCTGACATGATGGCATTTGAGTTTGCTCCAACTTTGTCAGTTCTTGACAAGGCAGTTGCTGAAGCAAAAGAAATGCTTAAGAAGTTGGATGAAATAGATGAGGCAGAAATTATCACCAGGCCATACAAACGCAAGCGAAGTGAAGTAAATTGTCTAGTGCCTAGCACGGGTAGACAAGTTACGTCATGTGCATTTATAACGGAAACATGTTTAGCATCAGTTTCTACCCATTCTTGGGTAGTGGATACTGGAGCTACGGATCATGTTTGTTATACTTTGCAAGGGTTCAGGCCGACAAGGCAGCTGAAGCATGACGAGATTACCATCTCAATGGGCAGCGGAGAGCGAGTCTCAGCAGTAGCCATTGGAGATTTTACTTAATTCTTTGAAAACAATGTTTTGATTTTGAGAGATGTTTTATATGTGCCGGTTTTTCGGCAGAACTTAATTTCAGTTTCCAAGTTATTTTGTGATGGATATTCAGTTATTTTTTATAGTGGAGTTTCTATCATTGGTAATAATGGTGTTATCTGTCGTGGTAAACTGATTGACTCTCTCTAAATCATTAATTGAATGCATAAATCTTCCGTGAATGTTGCAAACTCATCCAATAATAATAATCATTTAAAGAGAAAGTTTTCTTCCGATGAGGATCAAACATATCTCTGGCACTTGAGACTAGGTCACATCAATCTAAAGAGGATTAAAAGATTAGCATGCGATGGGCTCTTGGATTCTTTCCAAGTGGTACCGCATCAAATCTGTGAGTCATGTATAGAAGGAAAGATGACGACCAGGCCTTTTAAGACAAGTCAGTCTCGAGCAGAGAATGTATTGGAATTGATCCACTCTGACTTATGTGGACCAATGTCCAAGCAAGCTCGTGGAGGTTATGAGTACTTCGCCACATTCATTGACGATTACTCAAGATTCGGATATGTCTATTTGCTTCGCCATAAGTCTGAATGCTTTGAGAAATTCAAAGAGTTTAGGACTGAGGTAGAAAAGAAGCTAGGTAAGACTATCAAAACACTACGATCAGATCGTTTTGGTGAATACCTCAGTAACGAGTTCTTGCAGTACTTGTCAGATAACGGGATTACATCCCAGTGGACTGCACCAGGAACCCCTCAACAAAATGGTGTAGCGGAAAGAAGAAATAGAACTCTCTTGGAAATGGTCAGGTCGATGATGAGTTATGCAAGCTTGCCAATTTCGTTTTGGGGATATGCCTTGGAGACAGCGTCCTATTTGCTTAACCTGGTACCTCAAAACGTGGTAGCAAATATGTAGGATAGTATTGATTCTCTGGTGGAATGAATCAATATTAATTAATTAATTATATTCTGGGTTGAATATGAGAATTAATTAAATGATAGGCCTTATTTGCTATTTGCATTCTGGTCCCTGGTCTGGCCCATGAAACTCAAGCCCAATAGAAGTCCAGTATTTTCCTATAAATAGGCCTCAGTTCCTCAGATCTCAACACACCACAAGATCATAAGTTGCACACAGCAAACCAGGTTTTGGGAGCTGTGGTGATCGACTAAGATCTGAGAACGAGGAGGAAATTCTGCTTCTCAACCGGGCAAGGGATCTGATAGAGAATCTTCTCCAGATTTTCAGATCGAGTTGGGATACAGATCAGAAGATCAAATCAGGAGGATTTTTCTTCTTCTCTCTCTCCTTGTTTTTCAAAAAGTATTATTATTATTTTCATAGATTTATTTCCTCAATCTGTTAGGTAATTAAATCTTTGTGCGTGGGAAAGATCAAGAGGAATCTCCGCGCACGCGTTCTTCAGAGTTCATCAATCCAGGTATTCCGCATAAACCTTCTTATGCATAATAATATAGGAGCATGCTAGGATTAATCATAGGCATAGCAATTTATTTTTGATATTCCAATTAACGATCCTTGGCAAACGGACTTCGTGATTCAGTTCACGAATCCCTTCAATAATTATGTTACATTAATGTAATATTGCACGCGATAATGTACTATTGCATGATATATAATGTATTATATAACATAAAGATAATGTAGAGGTAACATAGGAGAACTGGGTAACATATGATTACAACTCTCTCTCTCTCTCTCTCCCTCTATATATATATATATATATATATATATATATATATATATAGAGTTGTAATCATATGTGAACCACATCCATCTGAGCCATTAATTTTTGAATTTGGATGGTTGTGATTTATGTATAGAATTTATTTTTTAATTTTTATTTTTCATATTTAAATGAATCAAAGGGTATTATAATAAAAAAAATTGCAGTTTAATAATACCATAACTGATTCCTAATATATCTCCTCCATGATCCATATCACGTTAAATTTTTTTTCAGAGTTTTATTCTCATATGGTGAGAGAGAGAGAGCAAGAGAGAGAGAGAGAGGCTGATCATTTATCCCTTGTGACGATTGGTGGAGGCGCAGGCGAATTCCACCATTTCTCTCAAACTGAACTCATCTTCGAAAACAGATCGGTCATCAGCAATCTTGTAGAGGATGGCTCCTACGAAGGAATCGTCTACTCCATTAGGCGAGTCGACAGTCATCTTCACCCATACCCATCTACTGCTCCATGGAATGTGACGACAAGAGAGAAGAGTTGTGATTGCAATAGAGTTCCTGAGGTGGCGAAAGTAGCAGATGACAGAGAAAAATGGGTGAGAGAAGGGCAACGAAGGGAAGAGAAATTTGATAGCGACGGATCTCCAACTAGTTTTTGAACGATGATGCGAGATTGTAAGGATGATAACACGATAAATATTAGATCTTGTATTCAACAACGGCGACTGACTTTGACAGTTTTTAATGCACGTGATTTTAGTGTACAATTTCATTAAAAAATATGCAGTTATTCCGCCTGTAACCATACATAAATAGAACATATTTATTGCAATATTTTATGAGTATTGCTTGTATTTGTCGTGTGATATTTCTATTTTTTTTAGATCTTGTATTCAACAACGGCGACTGACTTTGACAGTTTTTAATGCACGTGGTTTTAGTGTATAATTTCATTAAAAAATATGCAGTTATTTCGCCTGTAAACATGCATAAATAGAATATATTTATTGCAATATTTTATGAGTACTGCTTGTATTTGTTGCGTGGTATTTCTGTTTTTTTATTGTCTTTAGTAAAGTTGCTACTGTCACGAAATATGCAGTAATTACGTCTGTAATACTGCACATAATTTTCATAATAACAGCAATGATAGTAATTTACTTTTAAAAAATCTAAATTTACTTTTTTGTGTAGTTTTATGGATCCATGAATTAGATATTAAATTACTGCAAATGATTATATCATTTACTGTAACTAAATTGTATAAAAATGCAATTTTTATTGATAACAAGTTGAATTTTATTTATGATCTTTTAAAATTACTTAATGTTTGAAATCCCAAAGAACATAAAAATTGATTTGAAATTCGAAAATTTAGTGATCCATTCCCATAAAATTAGAAAGGAAATATTAGCTAATTTTGAAATATATTATTTTAGGAATCAAATTCCACAAAATCAGGGGGGAAATCGTGTAAATATTATTTTAATTATAAAACAAAATAACTACATATGGAATGCAATTTTTTTCTCTAAATTATGCAACAAATCCAAATACTGTAATTTTTTAGAAAATTCTGAAGAAAATGAAATTAATTTTGAAATACTATAATTCAGAGAACCAATCTCATTAAATTAGGAAACAAATATAATTTACTTTTGAAATGTAGTATTTTAGAAATCAAATTCCACAAAATTAGGGCTAAAAATTGTGCATATATAATTTTGATTTTAAAAAAATCACGTAATGCAACTTCTTCCTCTTAATATTGCAACTTTTATCTCTTAATACTGCAGCGAATTCGATAAAATTATGCAGTAAATTTTCAAGATAACCGCCCCATTAATTCTGGATCTCGTCCCACATTTAAATTAAATTTGTTCCAAAATTTTAGCAAATTAAATAATGGGTAAGATATGGGAAAGTTAAAAGGTGCGTCACATTTACTAAAAAACCATTTTCTGCAACTTTTTTCTTCTATTATTGCAGCGAATTTTTGCAGCTCAAAACTACATCTGGAGCGTCAATTTTCTTAATCAATGGATAATATCAAGTCTTATTTCACATCTAAGAGGTGGTTTCCACCATAGTGCACCCATCTATATATATATATATATATATATATATATATATAGATATAAAGTTGGCATTCAAAAGCCATCAATTCACTGCTTCAAAATTTAGAAGGGTAAAATGTAGCTAGTTTAAGTACTTTTTTTCCTTCTAAAAGGAAGAGAAGCCATTTATAGCCATGAACATAAGTAACTCTGTATTGACTTCATCGAATCGCTCACTGAGCTCTTGTACTTGTATATAATATATATATATATATATATATAATGTAGCTAGTTTCATGTTTTATAATTTAAAATATTCTATTGAGTTTATTTTAATATAATATTTTATATATTTGATCTAGTAAAAATATTTCTAAGATAAAATAAATTGGGAATACATTAATTGAAGATAGATATAAAATAATATATATATATATATATATATATATATATATATATATATATAAGGGGCTGATCTGGTGAGAATGAACCTAAACATGAGAAATGAGAATAAATCGCAATCATTGATCTAACACAATCAATGATCCAGATTGACTGAAAAAAATCGGCATTTTATCTCTGTTTTTGTTCATTAAAGTGCAAATTTGTAATTTTGATGTTATTTCATTCACGTAACATTAATTTTATCTTCGGTATTCTTCATTTTATCTCAATTGTTATTCATTATAAAATATATTCGATGTTATCACGTAATATACATTTTGTCTTAACTATTCTTCATTTTATCTCTATTGTTATTCATTATAATGTAAATTCGATGTTATTGTGCTTACGGTATTTTATTTTAACTATTATTTATTTTTTTCTCAATTGGTATTCATTATAAAGTAAATTTGATGCATTATATCTCAACAAACTTTCATTAATAGTACATTACAAAAAAAATAATGTCTAATTTCTCTAATAAGGAAATATTGTGTGTACCAAAATATAGATATGCACATCTTATATGATATGTGAAATATTGTTATAAATATGAAAATTTATTTAAATTTCAAGAATAAAATATATCGTAATTTACTTGAATACATTTTACCATATTTGTTCAAAAGAATTATTATTTTATTCATGGATCAAAATATTTCAATTTCTTTATTAAAAAAATCATTTTGAAAACCGAACATGTGATTTTTTTTACATCATATATATATCATTAATGTACTAAAATAAATAATGAAATAATTATAATCTCATCGAATTTGATTTTAAACAAAATAGTATGTGTTTATGTTCATTTTTATCTCTATCATATATTCATTATAATCTCAATGTATTACATAAAACAAAATATTAAATGTACATGTCATTTTATCTTAAATCGTATTTATTAATCGTTATCAAATATACATTTTATGAAAGAATATAATTCATTTTATTAACCATAGAGTTCATTTTTGCTACAGTATTGTTCATTATAAGTTTAATTTCATGCATTATACGAAGGTCGGCGCAATGGAATGTGATTTGGTTGTAGAATCACTGATTTTTATTTTTATTATAGATTTTAAATACCATATATATGCAATAGGGATTTTATTTAAAAGATAATAAAATTATCTTTTATTTAATATATACTACGTGAGAAAATAATTTAAATTGAATAAGTTATGATCATTTAGAGTTTTTAATAATTTTATTGCAGGAGAGAGAAAAAGGATTACAAAAATACCCTTAATGTGGAATAATGAACATTATAGTGCATATAATGAAGACGGAATTTTTCTAATCTTGACTGTTGATATGCAAGATTGGATGATTGAGATTTATTCTCAATTCTCACGTTGATAACTATTCTCATATGATCTAACCTCTATATATATATATATATATAGTAAAAAAAAACTTTTGGGGTGCAGTTGTACCCCCATTCTTATACATACATCCGCCACTGCTCGTATGGGATTGCTTCTAGGACTGTGATGCGATGAAGAATGAAGACGTGGCTACTCGAATCAGTGCTTCAGCTCAAGAATTGTAACTTCTCGTCAGAAATCATGTAGTTTCATTAGATGTATATTGTTGTCTGATATACATAGTACATGTGCAAGTATACACAATCAACAAGTAATAAAAAAAGGAGAATCCAATTATTTTTGTTGGGGTACGATGACAATCGGCCCACCTAAAGGTCCAAAGCGCGGCCCATTAACGATCTTTTGTAGGATAAGCAATTGGTCGGCCCAGACGAAGGCAATCCATTTAGCCAGTCAAATGCTTTTTCAAATTCGTCCTTTCGCCTTTTATATTAAGTTCCCAGACCTCAATTTTACCCCGAATAAAATTAGCTCGACCCGAATGCTTCAAAACTAAAAAACTGCCAAAATAGCATGCTTGGTCTCGCCCCAGATCAATCGAGCTCGATCGGGATTTGTCTCTATAGTGCAGATCCCTGCCGAGCTCTGCAGGGTTCGGTCGAGACCTGTCCTACAGAGGCCAATCTCGGTTGAACCCAACCTGTTCGGATCGGGATTTGGCTCTGAAATCCCCCTATTGCTCCTCTGCTCCATCCGGGTCGATATTTCACCAAAAATGGGTCAAACATGATGAAAAATGTTCAATTCCTTCCCTACACAACACCAACACAACAAAACACAAAAATGAAACAAAAAACTATGAAACAAACATATCAATAATTGATCATTCACACACATCAAAAGCTTCCTTACGATTTATGGCCAGCCTGTCGGAAACCTTTGTCCTCCGGTTTGCTAACATTACTCGCTTAGGAACTCCTTGCAAGTTGGCACTTCTTCAGGTTGAAGTGAGGACGCACCTCGCAGGCTTCTTCCTGGTAGGTTGGATGTTTCCTCATTCTTCCCGGAACTAAGTTTGTTGGCTAACGCTCATGAGAATCAAGTTCCTAGAGTAGGAACTGACTGCGGTGAATATACCTTAGAAAGATATATTCAAGTCTCGTGAATGGAATCACGAAATAGCAGAGAGCTAGTGTAGAAAGTTTTGCAGAGTATCGACTTAGCTTTTCACGTGTTCAGTAGTAGTTCTTCATTCGAAATGTTGAGCTATTTATAGGCAGCATTTGTAGACACTTTGAGTTCTACCAGTTAGACACAGAATTCAAGTCGTTAGAAACATTGATTGAAGCATCCAATCACAATCATTTTTTGGTAGGTCTGCTCTGCTCTGAAAAAGGTTGTACTTGCCTTGTACTTTCTACCTGCTCTTGTCAGACTAAGTTTCAGTCCGAGCAATCCAAGTATGGGACTTTCTCGTATTGACTTTTACTTAGCATTTATTCGCCTTTAAGTCTGACTTCGATTGGTTTGCCTTGTGTTCCACGTGCTCTTGAATTTAGGCCTCCATACTGACATTCCAAACTCAGTATGAGCATCTCTTATACTGACTTCCCAAAGTCCGTATGGGCATCTCTTATACTGACTTCCCAAATTCAGTATAGACCTTAGCCATACTTAGTGAAACTAAGTTTCACGCACGAGCACTTCTTCAAATCTTAAGCACCTTCTTCGCTCGATCTTCAGCACCTAAGTTCTATTACAACACGAATAATCCTATACATGGATTACATTATAAAACTTTAGAAACTTAGTGTTAAAGTGAGTTTTGACATATCAAAATACCAAATTAAGGAGGGAATTAAAACTTATTTCCTAACACAAAGTTAGTTTGAGAACTTAGAATGCAGAAACTTAGAAAAAGCAAGTAAAAGAGACAAGATATTTGTAGTGGTTTGGAATCAAAGTCCTACGTCCACTCTTCCGAATTTGATCGAAAATCCACTAAGTTCCACTGTACAAGCCTTCTCACAATCTATGGACAGCCCGTCGGAATCCTCTGTCCTTCGGTCTGCTGTCGTCAATCGCCCAGAAACTTCTTGTAAGCTTATTCCTTCTTCAGGTCGAAGTGAGGACACACCCTGCAGCCTTCTTTCTGGATGGTTGGATGTTTCCTTGTTCTTCCCAAAACTCAGTTGGTAGGTGATAAGCTCATATTTGTACTCACTTATCCATGTTTTTCTCATTTGTTTTAGTGCAATTAGGTTTGTTTATTAGTTGTTTTTGTGCATTATAGAGGATGTTATGCTTGTTATGCTAAGTTTTGTAAGTTTTTTAGGCTAAAAAGAGGTCAAATGGTGAAAAGAGCCGAGATTGTAGAGTTGCTGCTTCGATTGACACACGGGAAGTCGACCGAGTTGGAAGATGTGCCAAAATCCTGAAGCATGACCTTCGTGTTGAACGATAGGGACTATGTCGACCGACACAGAGGTTGGATGTCGATTGAGAGGGGCTCGACATTTGTGTTGTATGTTGATTGACACGCACCGTGTCGATCGACACGAAGGTTGAATAAGGGTGAATCAACACACTGCCTCCATGTCGATCGACACAGAAGCAGAAGAAGGAAAAAATACTCAGTTTGGAGATTTTTGATATTTTAGCCCAATACCATGTTTAGATATCTTCACTCCTCTATAAATACTAACTCATTAGGGCTCGAAAATTACCTCTGATTTTACATTATTATCATTTAGCATTGGAGTTTTTAGAGACCTTCAAGATTCCTATTATCCTTGTAAGGTAATTTATGATTTTTAATAGAATGTTTGTTTTATTTATATCCATGATTTGTGGCTAGAAATCCTAGCAGATTCTAGGGTTTTAATAATCTTTTCTGATGCATGTATGAATGATTCAACTCAATAGCATGGCTCAATTCTTGGTTCCTCAATTCTAGAATTAATAAAGGATCGAGAGATGAAATTAATCTAGGTTTAAAAGTTATTAATTGAAGGACCGAGATGTGAAAATTAGTAATAGGAAGAGACAATTGTTTGCAATTGTTTTCTGTCTCAAAAGAAAGAATTAATTGTAGGATTAAAATCTGATAATTATTGAGATTGGCTAATGTGTGTTCTTGAGACCGGGAGGAGATAGTCACATATTAGTAATCTAGGGTTTAATTGCCTAACCAAGAAATTTTATCCATCTGAATTTGATTTATTCCCCATTGCTGAGTTGATGAACATGTTGATGATTTGATTATCTGCCCTAGAATCTGTATCTTTAATTATTGTTTTCAAAACCTTTAATTTTCTGCATTGTTATCTTTAAATTCAAAACCAAAACCCTTATTTAATTTACTCAAACAACTGTGGTTTAAGAACTATGGCTAGTACATAGGATAGTTTCAATATACAGTCTCTGTGGGTTCGACAACCTTAGGGTTTATAAATTTATTTGCATCACTATATTATAATTTATCTGTTAATTTTAGCAATGATCAGTTGGCTAGGCCCGTGATAGTCAATATTCGAGAGTAGGATACTGACTACTATGAATATAACTTTGGAAAGTTATATTCACCAAGTAGATAGCTTCAGCTTTAAGCTTTAACCTCGTGCTCTTAGGCAGATGCACGGAAAGAATAACTTGAGTTAGAAACTCAAGTCTCGTGATATGAACTCCCAGAATTTCAGAGAGCTTGAGTAGAGAGTTGGGCAGTATGTCGGCTTAGCTTTTCACAAGATTCTCGATGATGATTCTGTTGAGTTGTCGAGCTATTTACAGGCTCTTGGTCGACATTTTGAATTTATGTCTGTTAAACTTGGACTTCCAGACGTTAGAGAAAGTGATTGGATTGTCCAATCACAGCCATTCCCCTGCTCTACTCTGCCGTCTGCTTTTGCTTTTAGCAGTGTACTTTCTACCTGGTCTTGTCAGACTAAGTTTTAGTCCAAGGAATCCAAGTCTGAGCTTCCTCGTACTTACTTTTTGATTTTACATTGAAGTGCTCAAGTCTGACCTCGAACATTTTTGTTTCACGTACTCTTGAATGCTAAAACTGAAAACTTACATCTCAAACTCAGTTTCAGTTTCCATCTTACTTTGGAAAATTTAGTTTCCAGAATCTATGTTTTTGGACTTACTAAGTTTCAAGCACGAACACTTGTCCTCAGAACTTCAAGTTCCTTTGGTTCTTTTCTTCAAGTATGGGAACTTGGTTCTGGATATCTCGACGTCTATCTTCTTGAATATCATCATCGGAAACCCAGTTTCTGATTTCTCTGCTCAGTCTTCAGCATCTAAGTTTCCAGCCTATTACAACACGATGAATCTATACAAGGATTACCTTTGAAACTCTAGAAACTTAATGCTGAAGTAAGTTTTGACATATCAAAACATCAATTAAGAGGTGAACTGAAACTCAGTTCCTAAAATTTTAATTTTATAAATATTAGAAAGTATCTCTTATAATAAGGGATGAGATACTAATGAGTAAAATGTTGGTCCCGGTTTTTCAGAGTTAAACTTGTTGCACAACGGAATATTGATTAGTAAAAACTTGCACCTATCCAAACTGAGTGCCAGTCTCAGTTTGGTTATCAAAGATCAATTTATATTTTAAGTTCGGCTAGTCTTTAAGTCAGTTTCAGTCTATACTCCAACACTTGAGTGTTGAGTTTTAAAGTGCATAATCTGGTAATATAGAAAGCAATAAAAAGATAGGGATAGATAGTGGTTCGGACAAAATGGTCCTTCATCCACTCTTCAGACACAAGTCTGGAAATCCACTAAGTGTTGGATCTACAAAGTGTTCCTACGATCTATCGCTTGCTGAAGGATGTTTTGTCCTTCAGTCCACAAGCTCACCCGTTTGGTCCATTTGTTCATCCTTCACTTTGCAGCTCTTCGGAGTGTGGGCACACCACGCAGCCTCCTCGTCGCCGGAATAGGGCCTTTATAGTTCACCTTGGAACAGTTAGCTTGGCGGCAAGATTGCTCGAAAGAGTCAAAGTACATAGTGTACTTGACTGTTGTATTCTTTCTTGGAGAGAAAGAATACCAAAATTAACTTAAGAACAGATGTTCTGAGTCTCGTGTTCATAGGAGTGACACACGAAAAGCTTTGAACGCCTCGAATGTTTGAGTCGTAAATATGACAGAGTTTTGGCTCTTTAAAAATTGCAAGTTCGGTATTTTTTCTCATGAATTCCTCTACTATTTATAGGCGGAGGTGTAACGCCCCCAACTGACCTTCCCAATTTGGGGCCACGTTACATTGATGTTTCAGGTTTTAACAAACACATTTTGTAATTAATAAAGCGGAAGACTTAAATTTAAAGAAAAGATAAGTAAACAATAAGAAATTGTACTTCGAGTCAATTTAGTAACAGAGTTCAAAGGTTGAAAATATTCAAAGGGAAGGAAATTTCAGAGAGTGGTGCAGCAGTGTGTGTAACGTGATGGTGACATGTATATGAAGATACATGCCACAGGATCTTTTAACTTTCCAAAAGCCGCTTCATTTCACCAGCTTACACCCCGCAACTCCCATCCATGCTGCTTAACCTGCACGTTTTAGAAATAACGCGAGGGGCTGAGTACTTACGTACCCAATGAGAAACATGCCGGAATAACCGCCGGAAGATGACTGACGGGTTTGGGTGAAGAAGGGTTTTGATTCTTTCTCTCTCTAAAATATAATATAAGCTAGGTGGTATATGATATATTCTCACTATATATTTGCTAAAATTCCACCATTATCTACAATTATACATATAACTCACACTTATATCATATTAATTCCATCAATATAATCTCCAAATTCCTCATAATCAACTCTAATGTAATAAATTCCAAATTCCACCACAATACTTCCAATTAATCATGGTAATTCCTTCAAGATTAAAATGTTCCATCTCATTATCAATACAATTTCTCAATTTCTCACTATAATAATTCCACTCCAAATTAATATTAATAATCAAATCTTTAGTTCAACTCATGAAATAATTGTACCCAAAATTGGAATAATTCATTTTATTAAATCCAATAACTTATACATTATCGAATTGATACACGGGGTATTACATCCCCTCACCCTTATAAAAATTTCATCCCGAAATTTACATAGCTTCAAAAAGCTCGGGATATCTCTCCTTCATCTTGTCCTCTAGCTCCCATGTTGCTTCTTCACGCCCATGATGGCTCCAAAGCACTTTAACAAGCGGAATAGACTTATTCCGGAGCTCTTGCATCTTTCGGTCTAAAATGGCCTCCGGCTTTTCCTCATACCGTAGGTCTGGGCTCAAAATTACCTCCTCTTGGCGTACCACATGCCTCTGATCATAAACGTACTTCCTCAGCTGAGACACGTGAAACACATTGTGGATATTGCCCATGCTCGGGGGTAACACTAATCTATACGCCACTGGACCAATGCGTTCTAGTACTTTGTATGGTCCCACATAGCGCGGTCTCAACTTGCCTTTAACCCCGAAGTGCACTATTCCTTTGGAGGGTAAAACCTTGAGGAAAACCTTATCCCCAACTTCAAAACATAGCTCTGCCCTCCTAGAGTCGGCATAGGACTTCTGCCTGCTCTGCGCTTCTCTGATTCTTTCCCTGATCTGCCAGACTATCTCAATCATTTCACTTACTGCGTCCGGTCCAATCACTCTTTGTTCTCCTACCTCATCCCAATAAAGAGGTGAACGACACTTCTTCCCATATAAGGCTTCGTAAGGAGCCATTCCGATTGTTGCCTGATAACTGTTATTGTAAGCAAACTCGATCAAAGGCAAAATCGGCTCCCAACTACTTCCTCGATCTAAAACCACTGTTCTCAGCATGTCCTCGAGAGTCTGAATGGTCCTCTCAAACTGACCATCTGATTGAGGGTGGAACGTCGTGCTAAAATTTAAGCTAGTTCCCAGCTCTCGTTGCAAACTCATCCAAAAACGAGATGTAAACTTTGCATCTCTGTCAGGCGTAATTGACTTCGGCACTCCGTGCAGTCTGACTATCTCTCGGACATATATCTGTGCTAGCTTATCTGACCCGTGGTTTACCTTAATCGGTAAAAAGTGAGCACTCTTCGTTAGACGGTCCACTACAACCCATATCACCGTATTTCCTTTCTGTGACCTTGGTAACCCTGTTACAAAGTCCATGGTGATATGCTCCCATTTCCATTCAGGAATGTCTAACGGCTGCAACTTCCCATATGGTCGTTGATGTAAGGCCTTAACTTGCTGACATACTAAGCATTTCTCCACGTATAAGGCTACATCCTTCTTCATACCGTCCCACCAGTACTTGGTTTTCAAATCTTGGTACATCTTAGTACTTCCTGGGTGAGCGGTATACGGCGTATCATGTGCCTCACTCAAAATCTCATTCCTTAATTCCTCACAGCTCGGCACCAAAATTCGGTCTCTGAATAACAATGCACTGTCATCTGCTTCCCGATACTCTCATACTGGATTAACTTTCAATTTCTGACGCAACTTCTCAATCTCTGCGTCTCCTTTCTATGCCTCCACAATTCTCTCTCTCAAATCTGGCATTACTATCAATGCTGCCAATTCACACCTTTTTCTCTCGGAAGGTGATATCACTTCCAAGCTAAGCTTCTCAAACTCTCTGATCAACCTGCTCTCTCTTGTAAGCATACAGCCTAACTGAGCTTCTCTTTTCCTGCTTAAGGCATCTGCTACTGAATTAGCCTTTCCCGGGTGATAGTAGATCGTCAGATCGTAATCATTCACGAGTTCTAACCATATCCTTTGCCTCATATTCAAATACTTTTGTTCGAAGAAGTACTTCAAACTCTTATAATCCGTGAATATGGCACACTTCACTCCATAGAGATAGTGTCTCCAGATCTTTAACGCATAAATTACGGCCGCTAACTCCAAGTCATGAGTTGGATAGTTCACTTCATGCGGTCTTAACTGTCTCGACGCATATGCTATCACCTTTCCTTCTTGCATCAGTACAAAACCTAGCCCATTCTTTGAAGCGTCTGTATAAACTTCAAAGTTCTTATATGGCTCTGGTACTGCTAAAACTGGCGCGGTTGTTAACAATCGCTTCAACTTCTGGAAGCTCTCTTCACATTCTTCCGTCCACTCAAACTTAACATTCTTCTGTAGTAACTGGGTCATTGGCTTCGCAATCTTCGAGAAGCCCTCGATGAATCTTCTGTAATAACCTTCTAAGCCCATAAAACTACGAATCTCGTTCGGCGTAGTTGGTGATTTCCAGTCCATCACTATTTGAATCTTGGCTGGATCTACCTTGATTCCATCAGCCGAAACGATGTGACCCAAGAAAATCACTTCTCTTAGCCAGAATTCACACTTACTGAATTTGGCATACAACTTCTCATCTCTCAGAGTCTGCAATACTGTTCTCAGATGTTGCTCATGCTCCGCCTCACTCTTCGAGTATATCACAATATCATCGATGAATACCAACACAAAGTTGTCCAAATATGGATGAAATACTCGGTTCATCAAATCCATAAATACTGCAGGAGCATTCGTAAGTCCGAACGGCATTACTACAAACTTGTAGTGGCCGTATCTAGTTCTGAACGCTGTCTTCGGAATGTCCTCTTTCCGAATCTTCAACTGGTGGTACCCTGATCGGAGATCAATCTTAGAAAACACTTTCGCTCCCATGAGCTGATCGAATAGATCATCGATCCTCGGTAGCGGGTATATGTTCTTCAGTATCAGCTTGTTCAGCTCCCTGTAGTCAATGCACATCCGCATCGATCCATCCTTCTTCTTAACGAATAGAACCGGTGCACCCCATGGTGACACGCTTGGTCTGATGTATCCCATGTCCAACAACTCTTGTAGCTGGACCTTCAGCTTTTGAAATTCTTTCAGGGCCATGCGGTACGGTGCTTTAGAAATCGGTGCCGCACCTGGTTTTAGATCAATCGTAAATTCTACTTGCCTATCTGGTGGTATCCCTGGTAGTTCCTTCGCAAACACGTCCTCGAACTCCCTTACTACCGGAACATCCTGTACTGTTAGCTCTGGTTTCTCTTCTCCTTCCAAATATACTAGAAAAGCTTGGTTTCCGATTTTCTGCAACAGCTTCGTTGCCTGAATTGTAGAGATTACAGGTACTCTCTGCCTCTTCTTAAATCCTTGTACGGAAGCTTCTTCATTCCCTAGCTGTGGAATGATTACTCTTCTCTCACAACACAAAATCGCCGCCTTGTTCTCCGACATCCAATCCATTCCTAAGATTACATCTACGTCATGACTATCCAAAACATTCAGCTCAGCTCCTTGAATTTCATTCTCGTTCATCTTGATTCTCAAGTCTCGGCACACTAAAGTAGAAGTAGTTGTTTCTCCTGAAGGTATTGCTATGTTCAAGTCATGACTATTCTTTTCTACTTTAAGTTCTAATGCCTCAACACATGCAGATGAAATGAATGTATGTGATGCTCCAGTATCAAACAGTACCATAACAGGCTTATCATTAATGCACCTCATACCTGCCAGATTTCCATCGTCCTGATTCCCATCCAAAGCATAGGCTCTAGCTCTCCTCGGTTGACCATCGCCGCCTTGCTGGTTCCCTTCTTGGTTTCTAGGTGGGGCCTGATTACCTTGCCTACCACCTCCTCTGTTTCCAGCATTGCCTCTCCACGGCTGACGGTGTCCTCTGATAGCTCTCAGATGTTGGTTGGCAGGTCTCTGCAAATTCTGGCGGTTGCCTCCCTGAGCTGGCGGTGTAGGGCAGTTATTTGCATAATGACCTTGCCCTCCGCAGTTGAAACATCTGCCTGCATTACCTTGACAAAATCCAGCATGCCTTCTGCCACACCTTTGGCAGTTCTGAGGTCCTGTCTGATCTCGCCTCTGAGCCTGATGAGGGTTGAACCTCTGAAAGTTCTGATGGTCTGGCCTCTCTTGGAAATTTTGCGGCCTGCCTTGGTCGTGGCGCTTCTGATTGCCTTGACCTTGAACAAATTGCCTTGGCGGCTCTTCAAACTTCCTCTTCTGGTTTGAACTAGAAGCCTGCGCCTCCTGCGCTCCCCACTCTGGCATCTTCTTCATGTTCTTGGACGCTTCGATGTCCAAGGCATGACTCAGCAGCTCCTGATAACTCAATCCTTTCATGGTCGCCAGCTGTGTGCGAATCTCTTCACACAGACCATCTCTAAATTTCTCAGCCATTTTCTGCGGTGTGTCCGCCAAGTGTGACGCCATCTGGAGTAGCTCACCAAACTTAGTGTTGTACTCCTCCACCGTTAGCTTTCCTTGCTCGAAAAGAAAGAATTCTACCGCCCTCTCCTTTCTGTACTGCCTCGGAACATATTTCTCAAAGAATGCTTCCTTGAACCTCTCCCAGCTAATATTGTCCCTTTCCTCTGGTGCAATAGATTTGACATATGTCTCCCACCATCTGTCCGCTTTTCCTTTGAGCTGGTAGGACATACAGTTAATCTTCTCATCCTCCGAGCATCTCATGTGCTTGAATATCTTTTCAAGCTCACGAATCCAATCATCTGCTGCTGAGGGTCCTCCAGTCCCATCGAAGGTTGGTGGGTGCTGTTTTCTGAAAGTCTCCACCCACATAACAGATGGAATTTCCGGTATGTTTCCTTGAGGTGGCGGAACTGGTCCCTGCTGTCCTGCAGCATCCTCATCATCAGATAAAATTTCTAGCTCTTCATATTCTTGGTTCGCAGGAACTTCCTCCCAATGTGGTTCCTCATAATTCGGTTGTGGGATAGCTCTCCCACGCCCTCGACCTCTCTGGCCTCTTCCTCTGCCTCGGCCTCTGCCTCTCCCTCTGTCTTGATCAATGTATTCCATTATTTTCTTTTGCAAAACAATATTAATCAGAATCCCACAATACTCTCAACAAGATATCCAATATTCACCCAAACTCTTAAACAACCACATTCAATAACTAAATCAAATATCCTTTCAACGATCAAAATAATGTCACCGTACATCTTCTAACATAATCATCAGTAATAAGGGTCTAAAATACAACAACAAAGTGTTCAACAATAGGAAAAAGTCCAATACAGAATACAGAGCAACTAAGCAATGGAGTCATCAAATCTGTCACTCGGATCCCTCAGACGGATCCTCCTCCTCCTCATCCCCATCATCATCTGCCTGCGCTGGCTCCTCTCCCCCATTCGGTACCACTGGTCTCCGGCCTCTACTGCCCTCGGTATCACTGGACAAGCAGATCGGCGCCTATCTCGTCCCATAGCCGTGAATGGTCCCATATCCGCCAAACATATCCTCCTGTCTGCTAGGAGTCGATCTAGGCCACATCTCCGCGCTGTCCCGACCTGAATCCTGAGCTGGTACGGCCTGACTGGGTCCTCCAACCTCCCACTGTGACTGCCGATACGATGGAACGGGTGGTCTAAGGTCTCCTGGAGGCAACATCGGGTCCTGATACTGTGTAGGAGACTGAACTGAAGCCATGGACATGTTACCAAGTGCATACGGATCACAAGTCCCTCCCTGCAGATATTCGGGCGGAAATGGCATGTATGCCGCTGTCAGAGTACTAGGCACTGGTCGCACTCTCCGTCTCAAAGTAGGCGCATGCACAGGTGCAATCTGGGCATCAGCCGGCGCTGGTGGTGAAGATGGAGTATACTCAGGTGACGAGGTCCTAGTCCGAGATGCCTGCGTGCCTCTAGAAGATGCTGGCGAAGGACTCCCCTCAGCAACCACCTTCTGAATCAGGTCTCCCATAAAACGACGATAACTTCCCGCGGTGCATGTCTCGCTGTTACAATGTCATCTGGTCAATGATAATACCCAGTTAGTCCATCTCTCCGGCATAAGGTTCATTGTTAGCTCCATCGCCTCTCTATCTGTCACTCCTAAGTGACGTACTCTCTTCCATAATTCCAAGTAGTCCACTAAAGCTGCTGCGAGGTTATCCTCAGTGAAAGGAAGTCGCTCCCTGAAATGTCTCACTAACCGATCTTGTGATGCCATCTGCCACCAAAACATATAATAAACAGTCAGTACGAGGTCATATATAATAACTATACCACACACCCAACTGAGGTTTCCTCGGATCCTCACACAACACACTGACTCACTTCGAGTCTAATACATCTATTAGGTTCACCATGTACATTCTGTACGATCACATGATAGCTTGTAGTTTCTACAAGTAGATCACACTCTCACAACTCAGTCAAACCAACAAATAAGGAAATTTTCAATTTCCAGACTCAAGTCAAGTTCTAAGTTCAGTCATTACAAGTCTACCCATTTCACTCTTACAACACCATCTCACCACAACCAACCCCAAACAAGTCATCACCTTTTTAAGGCTACAGTTAGTCATCAGTTCTGATTCATACTAGTTATTTATCAAATTATGCCATACTAGAGCTCATTATTCTAGCACATCTATAGCCATAACATCGAGGTTTTAAATACTTGCAATTTACATAAATGTTCAATCAATCAATAAATTCAAATCATTCTTTTCAAGAAAGATCACCTTACTGGTGCCAAATGAACACAAAACTTTCATTTTATACACATCAAAACTTCCCCACTCATCAAATTCTCAAACCAACACTTTTAAATCACAACCTCCCCATCCAGTGTTAGCATTCTCGCTCAACACACAATCAATTCAAATTTCAAATCCGTTCACATCAAAACATTTAAACTCCTTATTTCTCCTAAACTTTGCTTTCTTTCCAATTCCAAATAACTTTCAAAACATTTGTAATGTTTTCAAAATATTCATATCTCAATGAAATCGCAAGTAGGGAAAACTTTTAAACTTCAAAACTTTAAAACATACCTCAGGTAGCGCAGGATGGAGTAGGGTGTAAGCATGAGCAAATACCTCACACGAATTTTCCAAAACATTCTAAGACTCGAAATTTTCAAACAATTTGAAAATCATTTTAAATCTTGAAAACTCACGCTCTGATACCACCTCTGTAACGCCCCCAACTGACCTTCCCAATTTGGGGCCACGTTACATTGATGTTTCAGATTTTAACAAACACATTTTGCAATTAATAAAGCGTAAGACTTAAATTTAAAGAAAAGATAAGTAAACAGTAAGAAATTGTACTTCGAGTCAATTTAGTAACAAAGTTCAAATGTTGAAAATATTCAAAGGGGAAGGAAATTTCAGAGAGTGGTGCAGCAGTGTGTGTAACGTGATGGTGACATGTATATGAAGATACATGCCACAGGATCTTTTAACTTTCCAAAAGCCGCTTCATTTCACCAGCTTACACCCCGCAACTCCCATCCATGCTGCTTAACCTGCACGTTTTAGAAGTAACGCGAGGGGCTGAGTACTTACGTACCCAATGAGAAACATGCCCGAAAAACATACATTTATATAAGAAACATGTTATGCACTCACACAGATAAACGTGGGGTTTTGTTGAAAAGAACCACGCTATCCAAAACATTTTATTTTCACGTGCGTGCTATTTACATGATATTATATCTGTTTCAGTGTTGTAACTGGAAGTTGGCTGACTTCCAAGTTACGATGATCAGTCAGGAATGTAAACACACTCAACCTACTGTCATCTAAGTGCACTAGTCTCAGCAAACCATTTTGAGACCCGATCGTTTAATAACATCATTCACAATCACCGTATCCAAATACAAACAATTTCCACCTTATATCTTCAAATTCCCAATCATATGGAGTCGCTACTCCATACTACTAATTGAGTTCTAGCGCAGTTATGAGAACCTGGTTCTAAACTCATTAGTTATTCTCTCTTGTCGATGGGAAACGACAGAGGACAGATATAATAGCACAAAACATGCATAGCAGTTTCAGTTAAAACAAAACAGTTTGTAACACATTTTGGAAATGAAAATGCACTTTTGTTTATATTGGAAATAGTTTCCCACCTCGTTCTTGGCTTTTAGGTATAGATGCTTCTTTCTAGATGAGCTCGATTGTCCTTGCTTTCAAATTCCTACAATTGGTCATGGTTATACGGATTAGTACGAACAATCTAAGACAGGACAACTCGCATAACTTAATGTAATATCCTAATCTCAGGAATCGAACAAGGTTTGAAAAGAATTCAAAAACAGAACAAAAGTACGAGATTGAAATGTCGACTCTCTCTATTTCGACCGAAACAGAAGATATCTCGGTCGATATGCCTGTATCGACCGATATCAGCCCATTTCGGTCGATACATCTGTGTCGACCGAGATCTGTCCATTTCGGTCGATACTTCTAAGTCGACCAATATGTCCTTCATATCGGTCGATTCACTTGACTCGACCGATATTGGCTACTTCGGAAACTTTCTCTAACTCGACCAAGATCGACCTCATCTCGATCGAAACAAACATTTTGACCGAAATGGAAATTTCGACCGAAATGCCTGTGTCGACCGAGATGAACTCCGTCTCGGTCGATACGGGTCATCTTCTCCGATGGTTCGCACGACGAACCTGTTTTCGCCGATTCCGGCCATTCCAAACACCCAAATACACATGCAATTACATAACCTTGCTCCTAAGACTCTCTAGAATACGAATATCGCCACGAAACTCAATTTAAACGCGAGAATGAAAGGCTGAACGGAGCTCACCGGAAAACTTCTTTCTCACGGCGGCGGGGCAATTTCCGGCGAGGATTTTCACGGTTCTTGACGTCCGAAGGCTCCCTACAACCTCAGGAATACAACTCAATCGTCAAAACTCCGGTTACTGGCTGGAAAAACGAGATTTGATAATTAAAACACAAATTCGCAACTTAAACCCACCTCAACTTCTCTCCTCGATAACTCCTTCGTTTCTTGTCCTCTCAGAGCACACGAGTACTCAAAATGTAGCTTGAAACGAGAGCTTTCCAACGGTGGTGGTGGCTCGTCGAACGGTTGCCGAAGTTGGCCGGAATAACCGCCGGAAGATGACTGACGGGTTTGGGTGAAGAAGGGTTTTGATTCTTTCTCTCTCTAAAATATAATATAAGCTAGGTGGTATATGATATATTCTCACTATATATTTGCTAAAAATCCACCATTATCCACAATTATACATATAACTCACACTTATATCATATTAATTCCATCAATATAATCTCCAAATTCCTCATAATCAACTCTAATGTAATAAATTCCAAATTCCACCACAATACTTCCAATTAATCTTGGTAATTCCTTCAAGATTAAAATGTTCCATCTCATTATCAATACAATTTCTCAATTTCTCACTATAATAATTCCACTCCAAATTAATATTAATAATCAAATCTTTAGTTCAACTCATGAAATAATTGTACCCAAAATTGGAATAATTCATTTTATTAAATCCAATAACTTATACATTATCAAATTGATACACGGGGTATTACAAGAGGTCTTGAGATTTGAATCTTTAGAGCCGTTAAAGACAGATTGAATGTTATCCAATCGGAAGTCTCTGTTCACTGTAGTGAACAGTGGGTAGGTGCTTTTCGAGAAACCCTGCACTTGCTTCGCTTTTCCTGACTTTCGATAATGATTGTTCACCTTTTGTCAGAATGGCAGTATGTCAGTCTGAGAAATCTTGGACTGGTCAGTCCGAAGAATCAAGACTTAAGTCTTGGGCTTGCAGACTTTAAAGAATCTCTAATCCTTAAAGTTTGTACTTGTTAGTACATTCCTCAGACAAATTCTTTTTGTCTCTGTACGCGGGGATTGGAACTAAGGATCCATGTTGATATCGTCAGGCTGGCAAGTCCATGCTGGCTGACGTCATCACTCAGTACGACATCTATCTCCAGACTGGCAAGTTTGATACTTGAGACTGGTAAGCTCCATGCTGGCCAGTCCCAGACTGATGAGTTTCAAGATGGATGAAATCCTAAACTTGTTTGTCCCAGACTAAGGAGACCCAGACTTATCAGTTCCAGACTGACAAGTCTCATACTGAAAATTTGATCTCTTTTAGTCTTTCGCACATCCAGACTAATTCTTTAGTATGTTTTCGATTCAGCTCCAACTTACAACTCGATAATAAAGACCTTAAAGGACTTTACATTTTGAAAACAAAACTAAAACTTAATCCAGAGATTTACTAAGATGACTTTTACGCTTTGACTCACAAAAAAAAAAAAAAAAAAAAAAAAGAAATTTCGAATAAATTTCCTAATAGAAAATATGTTAAATATGAATGAATTTGAACCTTTGATTTTGATGGATTGATGAATATGATTAAATATTTTCACATTAGCAGTTAAGAGGTTGTTATGTAGATCGATCAAGCATACTATACAAACTAAATAAAAATAATATATTAATTAAACAAACATAATATACTAATTAATCAAAATACAAAATCTAACAAATTTTATACTAACTAATAAGAATAATATACAAACTAATAAGCATAATTATATATTAATTAATCAAACATTATCAACATTTTAACGCAAGATTTGCTCGCAATATAGATATTAGACGAAGTATAAGAGAAAAACAGAAGTAGCCAATAAGAATAAATTAATAATTGGTGAATAGGGGAGTAATTTAATGCAACATGCATTTAGTAAACTAATTGATGATAGAAGACTCATATTCCGACATCGAGTCAGACAAATATAGGTGGTTGTAGAATCACTATTTTTTCCTAAAACGGATCTTAATCTATTTTTTCATCAATATATATATATATATATATATATATATATAGAGGTTAGATCATATGAGAATAGATGTTAATGTAAGAAATGAGAATAAATCTCAGCTTTTGATTTCACAAGATCTGCGGTCATGCTTTAATAATTTCCGTCTTCATTTTATCATCCGCGAACTTCATTATTACATATTTAAGGGTATCATTGTCATTTAGCCTGATGGTATCTTCCTCAAATAATTTTCATTTTCATTTTATCCTCCGCGAACTTCATTATTACATATTTGGATTTCTAATTCCTTTTCAATTTCGATTTTTCATCAAATTTCAATTGCCTTGTTGAGTCATCCAATACTCTAAAATTAAATTAAATTTTATTATTATTTAATTGAATTTTCTAATTTAATGAAGTTTTAAATAGATAAAATAAATTTAACATATTTTTCTGAAAAATTGATTTTATTTTTATTTAATTTAATTTTTCCCATTTGATGAAATATAGAGAAGATAAAATGAAGAGAACTGTTTCTAAAAATTTGATTTTTTTTCTTTTAATGATGTATATAGGAGATAAAATGACGAGAACTGAAATAATTTTTCCGAAAAATTGATTTTATTTTTATTTAATTTAATTTTTTTCATTTAATCAAGTATAGAGGAGATAAAAATGAAGAGAATTGTTTCTAAAATTTTGATTTTTTTCGTTTAGTGATGTATATAGGAGATAAAATAAAGAGAATTGAAATCATTTTTTTCGAAAAATTAATTTTATTTTTATTTAATTTATTTTATAATGAACAATAATTGAGATAAAATGAAGAATGATTAAGATATAATGAAAAACTGCTAAGATAAAATGCATGTCACGTATAACATCAAAATTCACATCGAATTTATTTTATAATGAATCACATTTGAGATAAAATGAAGAATAACTAAGATATAATGAAGAACTGCTATGATAAAATGCATGTCACGTGTAACATCAAAATTCGAATCGAATTTATTTTATAATGATTCGTAATTGAGATAAAATGAAGTATAACCAGTGTTGTAAAATACGGCCTAGGCGGTCGCCGGACGTCTCGAATACCCCTGTACGCCTCTATTATACGTTTTAAAAACTGTACGGTTTCTGTACGGCGTGTAGACGGTCTAGGCGGCTATTCTGTACGGGTTGTACGGCGTCTAGACGACCTATTCGGCTATTCTGTACGGTATTGTGCAGTTTTAAATAAAAAAATGAAAAAATTAATTTTTAATTTCATTCCAATACCTATTTCCTTGTTAAAGTTGTCATTCACAAATTTATGAAACTTAAAATCGTTAAAAAAAGTTAAAAACTAAAAATTGAAAATTAGGATTTTTATTTTGATTTTTCCAATCCCTAATTCCTCCTTTGTACCTTACTACCCTGCTGCTCGACTGCTCTCTCTTTGAACAATGAGACTTTTGATGATTTGTACTTATTTTTTTTTATGGTATTTGTTGATTTTTGAGGTATTTGAACTTTAAAAATAGGTTTGTTGTAATGGGGTGATTTCCTTCCGTGTCATCAGAATTAAACATGTGGACATTTTTGTCTGAAACTTAGAGATGTGGACAAACACAGCCAATTCGAATGTCAGAAATTCGAACCCTGTAAATTTTTTAATTTAAATTTTGATTCGAATTCATTGAATTCGAACCCATTATAAAAAAATTATTTTAATATTGTAGACGCAAATCGAATTCGAGGAATTCGAATATCAACTCATACTATTTTAACTTTTTAGTGGTTCGAATTTTAGAAATTCGAAACATTTTTTTTTCAAATCTTTTATTATAATAATATTAATAAAAAACAATAATGTAATGAACCAAATAAAATAATAATATATAAATAGTTGGTTTCGAAATGGTTGGAATTTGTTGAAATCAAAATTTACATAGTAATAATATAATATTAATCTATCCATATTTTGGATATGCTATATAATACACACTCAAACATAATTTTTTATTGATTATATAGATTATCAAACCATTTAATAATTTAGTACAATCCATATACTTTTTACTCGAGATCTCGATAAACATTAAATAATAGTAACAAACTAAAAAAATGGGAATATAAAAGTTTGAATTCGAATTGAAAAAGCAACTTTTTTAATTAAAATTGATAAGTTTTGAATTTATAGATTTCGAATGTGTAAAAAAGTTTGAGATCTCGGTTCAATTTGAAAGAATCCGAGATCTAGACAAATAAAAAATTCAATTTTTTTATTCCACATATTTAATCATAACGAGATCTCAAAAAGTTCGAGATCTCGGTCACATTTGAAAGAATTCGAGATCTCGTTAAATAAAAAAATTATTGTTTTGTTTTTATTCCACATATTTAATCATAACAAGATCTAACAATTATAAAAAATTACTTAAATGAGAATCTCGATTTTGAATAATTACTTAAATGGAATAATCTCATTTTGATAAATAATTACTTAAATAATTTTTTTTTCATTATAATTTTTTTTTCATTTAAACAGTCTGAAGTTCAGTATGGAACTCACCAATCCCACACATCAAACTTGCTAGTATGGGGATCAATGCTCAGACTAAATGATGACATCAGCCAACATGGACTTGCCAAACTGACGACATCAGCATGGAATCTTAGTTCCAATCCCCATGCATAGAGATAAGAAGAATCATTTAAAGAATGGTACTGACAAGATCAGACTTAAAGGATTGAAGATTCCTTAAAGTCGGCAAATTAAAGACCTCAGTCTAGATTTCTCGAATTGATCAGTCTGGATTCCTCGAATTGGTGTCCGAACCACTATAATCCGACTATTTACTGCTTTCTGTTTATCAGTTTACGTTTCTTAAAACTCAACACTCAAGTGTTGAAATATAATTGAAACTGACTAACTACTACTTAACTCTTAAACTGAGCTTTTAGACAAATCAAACTGGTACTCAACAATCAGTTTGGATAAGTTCAAGTTTACATTAAAATTTTCCGCTGCACATTTACATACTCTGATTTTGGGACCTATAAATGATAATCTAAGAACAATAATAATCTCGATTATTTCAGAATAATTTTCTTGAATTGTAGTGAAGAGATTTAGATTAATGCATTCTATTTAAATAATAATAATAATTATACTAAAATATCATAATAAATATTATTATTACATTAACACTTTTAACAAACTGATGGCTTCGATCTCAAGTCCAGTCAGTTCCCCAGTTCGATGCCTGAGTCTTAGTTTCTTCTTTTCTTCATGATGACCAAACTGATGGCTTCGATCTCAAGCTCAGTTTGTCTTGATCAACTTCTTTACAAGTCGAGAAACATCCTAAGTAGATATTATAAGTTTGTATCGACTAAGTTAATCTAGAGACACTTCCTAAGCGTGGTTTTTATATATGTTTGCATGTTTGAAACATCAAAACATAAAAAGGTGAAGGAATTTTGAACTTAAATTCCTAACAAATTGTATAATACTACTTCTACACCAATCAACTATTCTGTACAAACTTCCTATAGAATTTATTACTCCCTCCGTCCCATTAGATTAGTCCATTTTGGTTTCGGCACAGAAACCAATGTTTGTGAGTGTAGTGGAATTAATATTTTATTGATGTGAGGAGATTTTTTTTCATTTTAGGAAAGTGGACTAATCTAGTGGGACAGATAAAAATGGAAATATGGACTAATCTGGCGGGACGGAGGGAGTACATTTCATATAGGAAACTTCCTACATGAATTGTAAGAATTTGTGTAATGTTTAGATTGTATAATGTATTAGTTTAAGAACAATAATAAAAATTTAATAATAAGAAACAATGATAATATAAGAATAATTATAATCTAGATTATTTCGGAATAATTTTCTTAAATTGTAATGCGAAGAGATTTAAATTAATACATTCTATTTAAATAATAATAAAAATAGTACTAAAACATAATAATAAATATTATTAATACATTAATACTTTTACCAAACAATAATAAAAAAAAATGTAAACTAATAAAAAAATAGTTTGAAAAAGTGGTTTGACAAAAAAGTTAGAATTCGAATATGTTAAATTCGAATTGATGAATTGAAAAATTGAATTCGAATTAATAGTTATAACATAAATAATAATATAATATTATAAATAAATATAGGGTTCGAATGTGTCAGATTCGAACCATTATTATATTTCATGAATTTTATACGGTTCGAATCTGACATATTCGAACTCGTTATATTTGTCCACACACTACAGTTTTCAGATATAGGTTTCCACATGTCTAGGGTTTGCGTTATTTTGGTAATTTTCTCTGTTGTAATGATATTTTATTGTGTTATTTTTATATTTAAGATATATATATGATATATATATAAAAATAGGTTGACCGCCTAGAAACCGTCTAGGCTCCGTACAGACCGTCTAGGCGCTACCCGACCGTACGACTAGCGCCTAGCGTATTCTACAACCTTGAGTATAACTAAGATAAAATGAAGTATATAATAGATAAAATGAACAAAACACAACTTTTGCGCCCTGTACGTTCGTAATGACTATGTTGCCCTTCAATGAAGTAAAATGAGGATATTATGCCGCGTTTTTTGTTAAAGCTCTTATATAATCAAGATCGTTGATGTTGTCAAATTTATGGACGAGATTTATTCTCATTTCTCAGGATAAGGGCTATTCTCACCAGATCAGCCTCTGTATATATATATATATACACGTATTATTCAATCATTAACCTCAACTTCATCTTCTTCTTTATCTTCATTTTCTTGGTCACACCTTCATCTCGGATTTATTTCTCATGTTTTGATGATGTATATCTCATCGTTGATAGATGTTGGAATTCACAGCTATTTGGTAGCTGCCTTAACTTCAAACTTGATTGCAGTAGTTGCAAGGTTTCTTCTTCTCCAGTGGTTTGGGAGAGGAGCTGAAGGAAGGATCCCTGGGAAACTAGGGTTCGTCCCTTTCTTGGGTGAGACGTTTTCTTTCCTCGCCGCCACCAACAGCACCAAGGGCTGCTACGACTTCGTGCGGCAACGAAGATTAAGGTAAGGCGTCACGTATCAATATATTTCATCATGCCATTCGACTACTTACATTACATGCAAACCCATTTGTCTTGTTGCTTCTATCAGGCACGGTAAATGGTTCCGGACGAGGTTGTTCGGGCAGGTTCACGTCTTCGTCCCGAGTGTGGAGGGGGCGAAAACCGTGTTCACGAATGATTTTGTGGTGTTCAACAAGGGCTACTTGAAATCAATGGCGGCTGCAGTGGGGAGAAAGAGTTTACTGTGTGTTCCTCGAGAGATGCATAAAAGGATTCGAGGCATTCTTGCAGATCCTTTCTCTATGAATTCCGTGTCGAAGTTTGTCCCAAAGTTTGATAAGGAGCTGTCTGAGAGACTGAGGAGGAGAGAGAGAGATGGAAGGAGTTTTCGGGTGCTGGCAGGGGCGGAGGCAGACTTCAAGTTCCGGGGGGGCTCGACTATGTTTCGGGGGGGCTCGACTATATCACGATTGGATCGAGTCATATAAATTTTTAGAAATATAACTAAAAAAAAAAAAAAATTCCGACCGCCGGGGGGTCGGCAGCCCCCCCCAGCCCAAGGCTGCCGCCGCCCCTGGGTGCTGGAGTTGACAATGAAGGTATTGAACAGAGAGAGAGAGAAACACAAAGCAAAGCATTCATGAACAAACAGTACTGATTAGGTCTGGATTATATTGCAGGTTGCATTTGATGGAATCTGTGATATGCTGATGAGTTTGACGGATGCTTCGACGCTAGAAAAGCTCGAGAGTGATATTACAGTCGTTGCAGATTCGATGCTGTCGTTCCCAATCAAGATTCCTGGCACAAGATACTACAAGGGCATCAAGGTACCTACTTTGATTTTAATTTGCTGGTTTTAGGCAACTATATATGTAGGAGGTTTCCTCATATCTCATGCAGGCGCGGCAAAGAATAATGGAGACGCTCAAGGCGGTGATAGAGAGGCGGCGCGGCGGGGGTGAAGTTGGAGACGACTTCTTGCAATCTATGGTGCAGAGGGACTTGTATCCGAGTGAAGAGAAGCTGGAGGATGAAGAGATTTTGGACAATCTGTTGACGCTGATAATTGCAGGGCAGAGTACAACTGCATCTGCTATAATGTGGTGTGTGAAGTTTTTGGATGAGAATAGGCAAGTTCAGGAGAGGCTTAGGGTGAGAATTAATTCAGCTATTCTTAATTAATTTGAAGATTATTATGTATGGAAACATTAATTCTTTGAAGGTTGATTCAATTTCTTGCAGGAGGAACAGTTATCTATAGTTAGAGGCAAACCTGATGGAGAACTGCTTAAATATGAAGATTTGATGAAAATGTCTTATGGTTCCAAGGTTGGTGAAAACCTAATTAATTAATTAAATCTCTCTCATAGTTTGGACATTTAAGGTTGTCAAAGAGACATTGAGGATGTCGAATGTCTTGTTGTGGTATCCAAGAGTGGCATTGGATGATTGCAAAATCGAAGGCAAGTTGAAGTTAATTAATAGTGGTTGAAATATTGTGTATATATATAAATGAAATGTTGCTATATATGTTACAGGCTATGAGATAAAGAAAGGGTGGAAGGTGAACATAGATGCAACTCATATACATTATGATCCAACAATATACAAGGACCCCATGCGCTTTGACCCCTCCAGATTCGATGTAACAAATTTTCATTTTAAAAAAGATTTGCATTATTGCACTGTCTATATATGAAGTAGAATTAGTACAACATTTCATTACATGGTGTGATATTTGTAGGAAATTCAAAAACCATACAGCTACATCCCTTTTGGATTAGGACCGAGGACGTGCTTGGGGATCAATATGGCTAAGGTTACGATGTTGGTGTTTTTGCACCGACTAACTAGTGGATACACGTAAGAAATTCAATTCATTCATCTCATCACTATAGTCTAGATGTATATTATATATAAATCTATTCTGATCTTAATCGTGATCATATTTGAAGATGGACGGTGGATGATGAAGATCCTAGCTTGGAGAGGAAAGCCCACATCCCTAGATTACAAAGTGGATGCCCCATCACATTGAAGCGTTTGGATAATTCTTAAATGTGATACTGTAACAATGTTTTCCAGCTTGGCTACGAGCTAGCTAGAGGCGAAATTAAATGAATTCAAGATTTTGTGTCTTTTTACTATATATAAGAGGACACATTGGTCTATGCGTTTGAAATCAAAAACATAATTAAATATAATTGATTGGCATGCCCATCATCTAGTTGGATTAAATTTTATATATTTTCATTGGACATGATATCATCATGTAACAACAACGACATGAAATCAAATATGGGCTGTACTAGAATCTTGTCGTGTACTAAAATGGAATCTAATTAACATAAACTTAATCACATAAAAAGGTAGAAATTACAGATTTGATATATCAAATTGTTTCACATAAATTGTACAAGGCTGCACGTGAATTGAAAGGAAAAATGCATAGAGCTGACTGTTCAAGAAATAGATATGGATTTGTATTGCTGTACCGTAGCTGTTATAGCTTGTTCAACTGGCAGCCTCTCCAAACTAGACGCGCCGTAGAATCCATGAACGCCTTCAGTTCTCTTCAATACATATTCTGCTTCGCTGGGTTCAGATATAGGACCTGACAGAATCATTAAGTTGAGTTGAGTTTCGCAGCAAAACAACTCCTCAAAAACATAAATCTTCTTTCACATTAGTTGTTTTCTAGACTAGGGATATCTGGTCTATCTTGTCTTGTGTTCCTTCAATTAAAGATTGACCTCTAACCACAACCAACATATAGCTTCAGCTTATTATCTTATCAGATATTGAATTAAACATAAGGTTTGGAATTTAGATGTAAACTATCGGGCTAAAAGACTAGGTATGTATGGCATCGTGACGAAATGAAATGTTTTCAATATGAAGTGAATTCAGTTTCAATGCTTCTTAAGCTGCTGAAACACTAGTGTTGCACAAATTCATATCTCTTACCTCCATGACAAAGAACAACAGCTTCGGGATTGATCCTGTGAGCAGCATCTGCAATAGCTTGTACAAGGATCACACTTTCATCTATCGAAACAGCTGTTTTAGCACCAATAGAACCAGAGGTGGTAAGCCCCATATGAGCCACAATGATGTCTGCACCAGCTTTTGCCATTGCTTCTGCTTCTTCTTGGTTAAAAGCATATGGGGTCGTTAAGAGGCCCATTTTATGAGCTTTTGCAATCATCTCAACCTCCAACCTGAAAATGGAAATAAGTGGGATAATTTACTCTCTGCTTATTTAGATGAAACTGTGCTGGAATTATGAACGATAAGGAACAAAATTGCTGGCTCTTAGGTTACCTATATCCCATTCCTGTTTCTTCTAGATTTTGTCTAAAATTACCGTCAAATAGACCAACAGTTGGAAAATTCTGCACCCCTGAGAATCCAATAGACTCCAATTGCTTCAGGAACAAATCCATCCTTCGAAATGGGTCTGTTGCACACACACCAGCAAGAACTGGAACTTCTTTCACAACCTAAAATGTTGCACAAGAAAAGAATATCCAAGCTGATTAAAAAGCCATTAATATGAAAGGTAGATAGCTGAAACATACATCAGTTAATCTTTCATTACTGCAACTCAAAAGGATTAATAAGAAACTTTGATGAAATATAGAGATTCTGAGGACAGGTCATACCCTTTATCAAGTAGAAACTCTTAATAGGCAAATGAAAAACTAACCGGCAAAACCTCATTGGCCATGTCAAGTACGACTGCATTTGCATCAGCGAAGGGCAGTAGACCTGCCAATGACCCTCTTCCTGCCATCCTAAAACGCCCGGAATTGTACAGAACAATCAAATCAACTCCTCCAACTTCCTCAAACTTGGCTGATATGCCTGTCCCAGCACCAGCACCAATAATGGGTTTGCCCTCCTGGATTTGATATCTCAATTTTTGCAGTATTTTCCGTGTTTGTTCCAGTGTTTCTGCTCCAATAAACCAAATTTTTTTATCAATCTAAAAGTTGAATGATGAAATGCAAGTGCATTTAGTACAAGTGGTGAAAGTAAGTACTTAATTTGTTCCATAATAATCATTACACTATTTTTCCATGGAAATGAAAAGAACACAAATTCAATCAGGATAAGGAAGGACGGCAAGAACCTGGTTTTGCATCAGGGAAATTGCTCAGGCTATATGAAATGGGCATGATACTCTGAGAAGTTGTCTCACTGGAAGAAGTATTGCTTAGAGTTCCTTGGGTAGATTCATGAATGGCATGACTACTGATACCATAAGTTTTTGTAGAGATTTCCAAGAATGAGTCAACTATAGCATTTGCAAATTCGGGGTCATTAATATGATACGGCAAAACCTTCACCTGTTAACAAATAGCAATTCACCTTAAACACTCTAAAAGACTGCAAACAGAAATTGTTGAGAACCATCATATGAACATATTGTACTTTAAACAGCAATCAAACCTGACGACATTCATTTGTTTCAATTAATCTCTGCATTTCGTTAATCAGAGTACCAGTAGCATCTGGATCATAAAAGGCCTTTCCAGGTGCATCCAACGCAGATACACCCATTTTTGGCAGGCACACAACAACTTTAGATGAAGACCTATTCAACTTTTCTGCAATAAATGCAGCAAATTTCCTATTTTCATCCACTGTTGTCCGCATCAGTGTAACCTGAGAAAGAGGTAAGCAAAGATTAATTTATAATTCATAATCCCTCAACATCCAAATAGATTATTGTTACTCCAAAACAAAAAGGCTTTGTAACTTCATTGACTAGGCAGCTCTGATTTTGAAAGACATAAGTTAATGGCTAATGGCAACTGAGAAAGTAATAAGGTCCTCAAAATGACTAGGAAAGATTATATTATTTCACCTCAATCATGGTCCAAAAAATATCATACGCTTGAGCCTTAAAAACCAAGTTTTAGATCTTTTTACATATAATAAATTATTAAGCTTGTGAAATTTACAGGATGGAGAAAGAACAAGACAAACAGTGTTGAGAAACTATCACCTGTTCATTGTGTTCATACAGCCTTCTTTGCTGAAATTTGGAAGGCATGGTGACTTTGGGTCCAAAGTTCACCATATCCAATGCTCCAGTACTGAGAACCAAAGGTATTTTCTTCTCTAATATGGCATCAAAGCGGGATGCATCACATGCCATGACTCCCCCAACTATGAAATCAGCCACCTCAGTTGTTGTAATATCCAAAACACCCTATTGACAGGAAGAAGCAAATATTAGAAAATTTGAAAGTTAGGTTACGAATTAATGGGAGTAAATGGAGTAATATTTATGAGGCTATGAAATAAAATAACTATTTCAATCCGCCCATTGCACATAAAAAAGTATAGCATAACATTCACTACTGTTTACAGTCACTCTACATCCTGATTTTACATTAGCCACCGTGGTGAGAAATTTATGTAGGCATATTAATCCAAGATACACGATCCTAGTCATTTTGATGTTTGAAATGGCAAAGTCTATGAAGTCTAAAACTTGGATCAACAATAGATGTAAATTACTCAAACTGAACTTTTATACAAAAAATGAAAATATCGGATGTCGTCAAATTACCTGTATAAATCCTTCTTTGACAAGATCCTCCATAGCCCTACCTCCAACCCCAGTAGCATGGAAGACCAGGGTCTCATAACCTTCTTGAGCCAACCTATCTTTGACAGCATTGACGCAAGGTGTTGTAACCCCAAACATAGTTAGGCCGACTGTACCCTTCTGACTAGCAGAAGCAGCAGATGTTTTTGAATCTAGATGTCCAATTACCATTCCAGCAAAAGCAGCTGCAGCATTATACATTACAACTCTACTAACAGTATTGATGCCACAAACATCAACCACCGATGGAAACAACACCAAATCTGATGTTCCCACGTAAGGTTCAGTCTGACCACTAGCCACAGTAGACACAATCATCTTAGGAGTTCCAAGAGGAAGTGACCTGAAGGCAGAAGACATTAAAGATGTCCCTCCACTTCCCCCGAGCCCAATAACTCCAGCAATAACTCGATCCTCATGAGCTCTACCGAGGAAAACCTTAAGTGCTTTATTCATGGCAGCAATAGCTTTGCCTCTATCGTCAGGAAGCTCAGTACCATGTTCCCCTGCTTGGGGACAGCACGAAAGGACAGCTCTTTTTGACACAAAATTGAAATCATCACAACTCTCAACATCTTTCTGACTAACGGACACATCCACCACTGTCACCAGCAGCTGTTCACCCACAGAATCACATGCGAAAAATCCATATCCACCCAAATATCAGAATCCATTATGAGCAAACTGAGCAAAATAATTACAGAGTGATTTGGAATTAAAAACTACAAAACACAAATCACAGCAATCAAGCTCAGATCTTCACATGATGATTGCCGCGTCTAAATAAGGAAAAATTATGGCATAAACAAAAATGTCAAATAGAATACAACTCAATTTACAAACAATAAGAACCTAATTCGCCCCAGGTACGGAAGGAAATCATTTTCAGCACATTATAAGAAGGCATTAAAACACATATTGATAACTGAACAAAGAAAATAATAAGAAAGAGAACAAATTACAACCTTTGGAGCAGTAGAAGCGGAAAAGAGGTGGAGACTGCGGCGAATGGAGTGCGCAAGGAATCGAATCTCCTCAAGCTTGGTATCAGCTGTTCCAATGCAGAATACATGCATACCGTAGTTTTCCTTATCCACCATATTTTCAATCGACCTCAGGCGCGTAGTTGTGTGCACAATATTCCACAGAGTGATCAGCAGTTGCGAATTGCGATGGTATGTTAGCAGAGGTGACTGTGAGTGGTTGGTGAGGAAATCAGTGATAATGAATTTATACTTGGAAATTAAGAAAGATCACCACTCCTCTCCACCATCTGCTTTTGGGTTTAATGAACTTGACTGCTGACCACTCCAAGGTCTGAGTTTTCAACACTTTTAATTGATAATATTTTATTTTTATTTTTATATTTATTATTATTGGCTTGCTCCAAAAAAAAAAAAGGGGAAATGACATTAGTTTAGTTATTTAATAAGATTGACAAATAGTTTAACAGTTAATTAAAATTTAATAAATGAATTCTTAAATGTAATTTAAAAAAAATAATATTTTGAATTCAGTACCTTATATTAAAATCATCCCTAAATTAAAATTATACCGACAATGAAATGAATATATTGTTCAATTGAAACTTGAGCTAAATGAAGCTGTCTGTTTTGGTGGGTGGACAAGATTTTCAAGGTTTATTTTGTTCATTATTATTTTTGGGTAATTTTAAATGCAACTACAATTTTTCTCCACACAGCCCATTTCAACAAATATTTTAAAATATCATAATTATACTCCTATAATTCTTAATTTAAAATTCAATTTAAAAACTAAAACTCAATCATAAAAGTTCGCAGTAAAAATAATATATCCAAAAGAATTGATATGAATAACGAGACTTAGGGATAGTCTTAAAATTTGTGAGCAACCAAAATAAATCCTAAAATTATTATACTCTTAATTTTTTCGAGATAACATTGTTCTACTTCAGAAGAATGATCACATTCCCTCACACACCAGAGCAAATCTCGTGGTGTACCATAAATGTTGGGTTGGGTTACACATAGCACCAATCATTTACCCCCAAATTATTGGAACATACTAATCATGAAATTAATGAAGACATTGATATCTAAGGAGGCACGTTCCCATTATTAATTCAGTTAATTAATCAAATCCAATTATAACATATAGTTTTTCATGCATTCTTATATTTTAGGCATCGTCTCATGAAATAATTAGATAGAAACTATTCATATTTCTTAAAAAATATATCAATTGTATTACAAAAGTAATGAGAAATTGTGTCAAAATTTGTAAGTAAACCTATAATTAAATATATTCTGTCGTAATTAAATTTAATTGATTGATTGAACTTAATTAATTTATAATTACTCGTTGTGTATTGTGTTGTTTTTCATTTTTTAAATATTAATAATACCCAATATAATTAATCACAAAAAATTGATATTTAAAAATGGTTCAAGTTTAAATAAATAAAATATAAGCAACCAATATCTTATTTTTATTTGTTAATTTTTGGGATAAAATATATTTTGTTATAATTGCAAAAGTTTTAAATTTTTGAGTTTTAATTGCCAAATTGAAAAGTTTTATGTTATACTTGCAAAATTTTGAAAAGTATGTTATAATTGCAAAAATAATGAAAAGTTGTGTTAAAATTTGCAATTAACCCTTCTGTAAATTGCTACTTAAAAGTATCTTATTTATGATATAAAAAAATTATGAATTCAAAGTTCTTCAAAAATATTTGAGTATTTAAAATTTAAATTTAAATAAATATATTTTTATTTACAACATTACTATCTAAGGATTTTGTTTAGTTGTGTTATTAAATTCAATTTGGGTGACCCTAATTTTCATTCACCCAATTAAAGGTAAACGCTAGCGTTAGATGAAATATTAGCAGTAGCTGTGTCAAAAATAATTTCTACTAATCTATAAATGAGAGTATTGTAATTAGGGATTTCAAGTTAGTCCGAAACTCGTGGGTTGGCCCGATTAACCCGAGTCAAAATGCGGGTTAGGGTCGAGATATTTTAGCCAGAAAAAATAGTTTGTCCGAATAGCCCGGGACCGAATAACCCGAGGCCCATTAGATTTGAGCCCAAATCCGACGGGTTGGCCCGATTAACCCGATTATTATTTTTATTAATATATTTTTCATAACTATTGTAATACCCCTTAAAATTAAATATCAAAATAAAACTCATTTTGGAAAACTTTATTTTGTTTTTCTATTAATGTTTATTAGCTGAATCAAATAATAAAATATTATATTTATTGTTAAAAAAAATAATAATAAAAGAGAACTGGGTTGTATTATTGACAAAAGAAAAAGAATTAACCTAATTTAAACTATAAGCATGCGAACGATATATATATATATGAATATGATATAATAATAGTAATAAAATAAAATATTTAATTAGCATTATCAAAATAATAGAGGACAAGTATTTAAATTGAATTGCCAAATGGCAGCCATGCGTGCAACTAATGCATTATCATCATTATAAAAGAAAATGATAAAGGAAATTAATTTCAAATGTTCTAATCAGCTAAGCCGAAACCCACATATACCAAGATTATATGTATCGAGAGAGAGAGAAGAATAAGTGCTCAAAAGAAAAAAGTACCGAAGAAAAAAAAAAAAGGGGGGGGGTCGAAGGAGATAAAGAAATTACGATAATTAAATTTATCAAACAAAATGGTAATTCTTTTTACCTTTGATCTATTATTGAAAATTCTTATGTTATTATAACTTATATATGTCTGTATTTTATTCATGTAAAGACTACAGGAGATGACGAGAGAATGAGATTGAAAGCAAATAAAATTGTGCAGAAAAGAGGTAATATTTTAATTTTAGTTATATTTAATCTGTATATAATAGGAATGAACAACATTTCTATAAATATGATATAAAAAAAAATAGATGCAAGTGCCATATACTCTTAATGGCCGTAGCGAATGTTAGTGAATAAACTGCGAAGGTTTGAAGCCTGAGGGCTGCCAATTCGTTAGGCTGCCAACAATTTTTATACTGTGGCGTTTAAAATTAATTAATTGTTGGTTAATTTAACATGATTGAAAGGTGGATTTGATGGTATTAGCAGAATATGTTGATTGGAGCAAAATGAGTTCAAATTTCGTTAGATTACATAATTAAATTTTTATTTAAGCTTTAACCTAAGTTAAATATGGAACACAATAGAATCCACTTTTATTGTATTTACTTAATTAATTTAATTTTTTTTAATCATTATTTAAACTTGTTCATATAATATAAGTGTAGAAATTTAACAAATATTTTTTTTACTTCAGTTATTATTATTACTATCATCACCATTGTCACGTGTATTAACCTCATAACATTGATATTATTAATGATATTAATAATATCCATAGCCATTGAGATAAATAATTAAATAGATAAAAACGAGTTGAAAATTAGAATCAATGTAGATAATTTCGATTAATATATATTTGTATTATTGAAGGTAAAAGGGATTCAAAGGCGATAAATGAGATGTTGTTAGCAACTAGCCAACTTTATTTAAGGTGGGCTTTCCAATTACAATTAAAAATGTGTTTTAAATTATTTATGAGATGAAAATATGTTTTGTTTTCAATCGATTGAGCATGCTAAAAATATATGTCCTCTGAACCGGAAAGGCGGTTAGAGAGTATGTAGAAATCTGAACCGGAAAATACGGCCAGAGCCTTAAACATTTCGAATGTTAAGGTAATAGGAACGATCGGATCTCGATGACTCTACGAGAGCCGAGATTAGTGCACTTGGTGCCAGACCTGGTGAGAGAAAGGTCTTACCAAATAGACTGGACACCGTGATCATGGAAGTAGACCTGCTTCCTGATCACACCCTTTAAACAGATATTGAATGTATGTGTTGAGTTAAACTGCGCAGTTATGATTAAATGTTTTGTAACATATGAGTTCGTCTAAAAGTAAAAGCTCATGTATTATCGTATGAATTGGCATGTCAATCTTATATATGTATGATTTGGCAATGTGTTCACTGGGTACAATGTACTCAGCCCTGCATGTATTTCTAAATGTGCAGGTTGAGCAGTGAAAGAGAATGGTGGTGTCTAAAGCAATCTTTTGTATTCAATTCGTATGGGGATGCCCAGGGGTACATATCGTCATATATGTATTCCAACTACGTTGTATCTGCTGCACTACTTTGAGCCTTATTCTCGATTTTTATTGTTCACCCAAACTGCCACGCTCTGGTTATTCGGGAAGTCAGGGCGTGACAATTATACTACTAAAATCTACTTCTAATATTTAAGATGACATTTATTGATTAAACTTTAAGTTATATAATTGTATTTTGTTCAAATAGTATTCAATACATAGTTAAGTTTATTTATTTATGAAGTTAAAACATATTCAGATATTCTTAAAATAAAAAATAATATATTTTGAATAGTGAAAACTTATCATTATATAAATATTTGCGATGTGTTTCCTATTTTTATAGGAGAAAAATAATATTTTGTTTATTTTTCAACATTTAAAATATTAAAAATTAAAAATAATTAATAAATTCATTGGCCCGACGGGCTAGCCCAAAAACCAATGGGTTAGGATTAAGATTTTTTAGCCCGAAAAGATTTCAGCCCGATTTGACCCGGACCGATTAAGCCGTAGCCCAATAGGGCTGGTCCGAAACCGACGGGTTAGCCCGATTGACATCCCTAATTGTAATACAATCGTGTTAAAGGGTGATTAATGCCAACTTTCTTCTAATATATTTCTCCCTCTGTTCCATTCATATGATCTACATTATAATTTTAGGGTTTTCCTGTAGGATTCAAGTCTACGTTTAACAACATGAGTTGTTATTTAATCCGCAGGACCGTTCTTAGGATATCAAAATAAATTCA